>SEYY01023539.1:32500-45000 GCA_009176605.1 Armadillidium nasatum
CATACCGATACCAGATTTTTTAAAGTAACTTAATACCATTGGCTTACATTTTTTTTGAATGTTCAATTTCTTTGACTGTAGAGTTTCGAATACCACGAAACATCGTTTTTCTTGATTTTCAAAATTTTCAATTAATTAATTAATTACTAATTAACCGCTAATTACATTTTTTGGCTTATATTCTATATCTCTGTAACTAGGGACAGACCGGGGCCGGGATTCTGACCAGGTTGATTAAAATTTGTAAACGGGTCTTAAGCACTGACTGAAATTTTAGGTTAAGAAAATTAGATATAATTTTATTTGAGATTTATTTAATTATAAGGAAGGAATAGAAGAGTCAACATTCACTTAAATTAATTATTATATGCATTTTCTTCGGGAAAAAAAATCAGAAAATTACAGATTGTGTATAATAAAAGTTTAAAAAAAGTACAAAAATATTTTGAAATTTTTTTTTTCTGTAATACCCTAAGTTAAATTTTGAAAAATGTAAGATATAAAATTATCAATACAACCTGTATTTATAAATATCATTGCTATTTTATTGCTGTGTATCAAACTTGTATCATCTAACTACATTATTTTAAAATTATTATTTTGTTTATATTTTCAGTCACTATGGCTAAAAGATCAGGTTCAGCAGTATGGGAGAACTTTACAACGCTTCAGGATTGGCTCGAAATAACTAAATGTAACGACTGCATCCTGAAAATTAGAAGAGGACCTCCGAGTGCCCCAAGTAAAAAATTTTCAACTAAATCATTTAAAATGTCTTACATAAATTTTTTGGAAAAGATTCTAAAAGCAAGTGCATTCTAAAACAATAAGATGAACATTCCTTACATTTTTCACTAGCAGAAGAGGAGCGGTCAAAAGAAACAAAAGAAAGACAAAATATTGAAGAAACAAAAATAATATTTTTCCAACTTCCTATGACTTGCACACTTTCAAACGCCGTGAATCGGGACATGTCGGCCTTTAATCTGACCAGGATCCCGATTTGCTCCTTTCTCTGGTGGAAATTTGGTAGGCCTCTGGCCTTTGCCTACCAAAGTAATATATATATATATATATATATATATATATATATATATATATATATATATATATATATATATATATATATATATATATATATATATATATATATATATATATATATATATATATATATATATTATATATATATATATATATATATTTAACTTAAGAGAAGAATAGAGTATTAAGTGGTAATTCATTGGCTCCTTGGAGGAACAAGGAGTGTACGAGAAAATTATAACTGATAAAATCATACTCAAGTAAATGGAGAAAGAATTGAATATTGCAGTAGAAGTAACAAGAGTAGATTAAATGATGGTAATAGAATGTTTGAGAAAATATTTGTTGCTTTTGAATGAAAGAAAGGAGGAAGAGCGATGGTCAACTGAAATAGAAAATAGTAATTGTAGATGATAATAGAGGGATTAAATAAGGACATTTTGAGAATTAAAATGCATGAAAAAAAAACAAAGAAAAAAACAAAAACAAAAAAAAAACAAAGAGAAAGTGAAATGAAATGGTGGAGTATAGTGCTACAGGTTGTGATTTAGAAAGAAAGGAACTTATTGAAGAGTTTAGGTATTAGGAGTGTGGAGGATTGTGAAATCAAGAAATAAAGAGAGAATAAGGATAGCTAAGACAGGGACTGACGAGAGATGAAATGAAAAATCAAAAAGAAATTAACTATCAAAAGAAAAAACGAGAAGCTTTTGTCCACAATTAGGAAGTTGAAAAAGGCAATAAATGAAGTACTAAAAATAAGGCAAAGAAAGAAAAATATTAAAAGCTACTTAGAACAGCAATGGTCGAGCAAGAGAAAGATGATGAAAAGTAGAAGAAGACAATAGAATAGAATAGAGAAGAAAACCAGGAAGACAATTAAGAGAAAAGGCTACAGAGTTAAGATTAGAGGAGAAAGAATGAGGCTGTTTAATATGAATGAGAAATTTCATAAGTTGGATGAGCTGCTAAAAAAATTTTCAAATATATAAATAAGAAGAACATAAACTGAAACACAAAAGTTTTAGTAAATAATATTGTTTTTGCCCGTGGTTGGAGAGCTAAATGTAAGGGTTTTATTGAAAATATTAAAAAAAAAATTACTGGTGAGATTAAAAATGAATAAAGGAGTTCTTCTGAATGTATGATAGTTATTTTTACTTAAATTTGGAAAAGTAATCTATTGAAAAGAAGAAAGGAGAAAATGCTTGAGAGCACTGACAAACCAGTTATTTGATTGACATGCATATGATGAGACAAGGGCTTGATTGCATAGACAAGAGAAAAAACTTAAAGTTTTGGATTTGTGGGCCTTAAGAGTTTCAAGTCAAACAAAAGTAATACAAAACATCGAGTGAAAAAGATATGGAAAGTGTTTAAATAGAAAGAATAATCAATCTAAACAATTTTGAGGGATGGATGAGAGGAGAGTAATTTTAATGGTAAAAGTATGTATAATAGTAATAGGAGAAATAAATAAAAAGGGTCGGGCTGGATGAAAATAGATGTAGTGAATGATTTATTAATTGCTAGAGCTCATAGACTGGAAGTGTAAAGAAAGATTTAAAGATATAAAATACATTTTGACAGAAGAAAGAAGAAAGTAAGAAAGTTACGGTGACTTAGGTATGACAAATTTGATAAAGTGACAAATATAGGGGATCAGAAAGTTTGGACATATATTTTACTTCACTCGACACAAAGTAAATAAACTTTTGACGAAATCTTAAAAAATCAAGACTAATCAAATTTTTCTTGCGACTTGTCAGTACGACTCTCAGCAAAAGACCAAAAAAAATGTTTTTTTCCGTCTTCTTTAAAGTTCAAAAAGTTAACCTAAGCAAGAGTGTTTCAATTCTCGATAGACTTTGACTACTGACTTAATTTTAACTTTTAAGGTTTTTTTACGAATGAGGCTATCCCGAAACCTTAAAGAAACCGAACACTTTTTCTTTTTAAATTATGAAAATCCCATAATTTAATAATAATAATAATAATAATAATAATAATAATAATAATAATAATAATAATAATAAATAATAATAATAATAATAATAATAATAATAATAATAATAATAATAATAATAATATAATAATAATAATAATAATAATAATAATAATAATAATAATATAATAATAATATAATATAATAATAATATATATATAATATAATAATATATATATATATATATATATATATATATATATATATATATATATATATATATATATATATATATATATATATATATATATATATATATATATATATAGGTATAAGACAATTAGAAGAAGTCTATTTTATAAACCTTGTTTCGTTAGGGCTGAAAAGAATAATCCTTTCTCTTGATGCAACAATAAGAAACCTTTTTTTTTCCACTCAACAATGTTTGTGTGAAAAGCGAAGCTTCTTATAAGAGTTTAAAACACAAACCACGTATGTTTGCTTTTTAAAGGGACAACTATTTATATTTTGTTTGCTTTATGAAAGAATAAGCATTATTATTTCCTTTCTTCTTGTTTTCATTTTCTTTTTTTCTTTTTTCTTTTGTAAAGTTTTTGCGATTGAATGAATAGAAGTCGCTGAATCTATTATTTCGCGGAGGTATATTTTTAACGAATATGTTACGAGTATTTACAAATGGTAAGTAAAATAAAATATTTTTCATATATTAAATGAATAGATGGTAATAATAGATACATATCTAATAATGAATTTTAATATATGATAATAATTATGTTTATAATACATATATATATATATATATATATATATATATATATATATATATATATATATATATATATATATATATATATATATATATATATATATATATATATATATATATATATATATATATATATATATATTTGTATGTTGTTATTTATTTACCATTTACAGAAGTATTTCAAATTTTGCTTCCCAGAAGATTTCTAAGAAGAAAATCATCGAAAAGAGTTTCAAGAAGCTCTTGAACATTTTAAAGTAAAATTACAAAAAGGATTTTTACGTCATTTCCGACAATTATTTGGGTTTCAATCTTTATAACTTCTCATAGTTCAACAAACTAATGAATCCCATATATATATATATATATATATATATATATATATATATATATATATATATATATATATATATATATATATATATATATATATATATATATATATATATATATATATATATATATATATATATATATATATATATATATATAGATAAATAGATTGACATATAGATAGATGGATGGATGGATAGTCAAATAATTATTTGGTTATCTACTGGAAAAATAAAAAATTTGGTCCAATGCTGCTTTGATATTCCATGTTCAAAGTCTAAATCTAAAATCAAATGTGGTGCTTGGAGATTCTCTGTACATTCACTCTTTATAGGAGGATAGCCCTTTGGGTACTATAAGTTGGGCATCCAAAAGAAAAGAATATCACTATTTCAGCAATGATATTTCTATAGAAGCACGAATTAGTTGAACAATACCTAGTTTGTGAAAGTGAACTAGAGTTCAGATTTCAAACCTACAGATGGTCTTGAAAATGCGCCTATCTAGTTCGTAAAGATTTTGTCTTGCTACAAAGGATTAAATTAACCTATGTCTATGAATTTCTAAAAGGATTTAATATTATCTCTGTCTTGAAGACTAAAAAGCTGTTTTAATTGCAATAATATAGATTTAAATTCAAGTTGAAATTTATTAAATAAATGAATAAAATTAAGGCACTTTGGTTCTTTGTTGTTTTGTTTTCAATTTCATTACTCTTGAAATCTATGAGCTAGAACACCACCCTACAAATTTAATAGTACTCTATATATACTATATATATATATATATATATATATATATATATATATATATATATATATATATATATATATATATATATATATATATATATATATATATATATATATATATATATATATATATATATATATATATATATATATATATATATATAGATCAGTAACACCTGTGCAAAATGATTATTATTAAACCGCTTTTGATGTTATCTTTGGCTATTCTTTCTTCATTTTTGGTATCATTCTCGTTGACATATCAATTAAGAGCGTTAAATCAAAGCGTCAAAGGGGTAAGAATGCACTTCACAATAAACTTCTTCATTAATTAAAAACCTTTTCAAAGAAAACCGAAAGATAATAGTAATGATGATGGTAATAATAATAATAATAATAATAATAATAATAATAATAATAATAATAATAATAATAAAAATAAAAAAAAAAAAAAAATAAAAAAAAAAAAAAAAATAAATAAAAAAAAATAATAATAATAATAATAATAATAAATAATAATAATAATAATAAATAATATAATAATATAATAATAATAATAATAATATAATAATAATAAGTAATAATAAAAAATATATGTTAATAATAATAAAAATAATATAATAATAATAATAACATTAAATAATAAATAATAATAATAATAATAATAATAATAATAATAATAATAATTAATTTGGTAGTAAATTAAGTTTTTATTTTTTGTTTTTGGAAAGTTTGGAAAATAACTCTTAAAATTATTTTACTATTTTATCATTTTAGGAAATCACCTGCAACTTATATATATATATATATATATATATATATATATATATATATATATATATATATATATATATATATATATATATATATATATATATATATATATATATATATATATATTTATATATATATTAATATATATATATATATATATATATATATATATATATATATATATATATATATATATATATATATATATATATATATATATATATATATATATATATATATATATATATATATATATATATATATATATATATATATATATATATATATATATATATATATATATATATATATCGTTTAAAACCCTTTATATTGTTATCTACAATAAATAGAACGATCATACGCCTTTTTACGTTATCTGTATACAAAAGTTTTAATTCCGTTAAATCCAAAAGATAAGAGGAGTGTCTATTGTGCATTTGTTCGCATTGTCTTATACCTTTCTACACGTATAAAGTTCATAAAAAACTTTTATGTACATATTAAACTTATTCTTATCTTTCAAAAATTCTGTTCACGTATGTTTTCTATATATCTTTATTTAAATAAGAATCGTGCTTGCCAATTGGCTGTAGATTGGTTATCTCGGCATTCGGTTATTTTTATTTGCTTAAGTCGAGATAGAAATTTGTCTTGATAAGAAGTAAAGTTATTTAGATTTATGAGAATGAATAGAAAATTGCTTATTCAATATGTTTCTCCTTATTGACTAAAATAATTATATAGTATCTAATCTTTGAGTTTTATTATATAAGAAAAACTTTTGTTAGACTAAAGAATTGTTTTCTCCGTTACCTGACTCTTAATAATTCTTAAATTTTTTCTACTTCATTCTCAAGAGTTATATAAGAAATTAAGAGCAGAAAACAATGTCTTTATATTTTAAAGGCTTTTTGATTCTTTTAGAAAGAATTAATAAAAAAGAATGCAGTAATCCTTGAATGATTTTAACGTTTATTTAAATGTTTAATGCGTTTAAATGCAAAGTATCATCAAGCCGTGCTTGACTGTGTGAAATTCTCACGTTCGGAGTTTTACTCTTAACAAGTCAACCGTTTTCCAAGTCCTTAACTGAAGGATAAAAGCAGAGTAGTTATAATTTTCATAACTCTTAAATTACAACTCCTATTTATAACATTAAAAGTAAATTTTAAAGTAACATTAAGTTTTTATAGTAATTTTGCACTAAAAAAATATTAAATAATATATTATTTTATACACTGTGAGACGATAATATTAAAAATGAGGCCTCATTCTCTTTTTTTGCCCATTCTCTCAAAGAAGCCTACCATTTCCTTGATTTTTCTCATTCATTGTCTTTTGAAATGCATAAGATTTCTTCTCATTTACTCTAAAAGGGCTACGACGAATCGCCTACAGCTGTCTCTCATACAAAGGTCGAAGGCAACGGAAGCCTTTCACAGGACGAGTGACTCTTCTCAAGTTCCAAAGGAAGAGATTGAATCAAGGGTCACAGGCTCTTTCTTTTCTTGTAATTAACGGTCAACCCAATTTCTTTTCAGACATTACAGCGGCTACGCATTTATATATGGAAAAGAAAATATATTTAAAAAATGCTTCCTCTGTTTAACGCCAAAATCATCTATATGACTCTTATATAATTATATATATATATATATATATATATATATATATATATATATATATATATATATATATATATATATATATATATATATATATATATATATATATATATATATATATATATATATATATATATATATATATATATATATATATATATATATATAGGGTGACCCATAAAATAATTGACTTATGCAAAAGTAATAAAAAAGGTGCTTAGTTCATTGTCTCCCTAAGAATTCCTCCTGCATTCTTTCGATGGACTAATTCACATGCCTAATAGAGCGTATCATACGTTTGGCCTAATTCTCGAAGGAGAAAGGTCACGAAAATCGTCCAACGGGTGTTCTGTTACATAGTGAAGGGCTATTGGGTCATAGCAGAGAATAACCATCAATTACAAAAGAGTCAAAAGAATGCACGCGATGCAGGTGTTCAAGCCTAAAACGAGAAGAATCATTCGAACGGTCTTTTGTTTTGTTGTTAGGCCACTTACGAAACTCGTTTTAAAGTTTCATTCTTTCTTTTTTTTTTTTTTTTGGGGGGGGGGGGCAACTCTTAAAAAGTTTTCTTGCGTATTCTGGCATGGCATATTTGAAATGTTCAACAGCAAAAGCTAAATGCAATTTTGGTTTGAAAAGGGTACCTTTGAATAGCAAATATATATATAAAAAAAATTAAATTAGCAAATGGGAATAAACCTAACAGGAGAGAAGCATTATCGCAATTCAAGTTTTAAAATTCAATAAAAATACCAACCAAATTCTACCTCTGATTTTCTTTATTATTTGTAACCGAATTTTTAATATTTTTTTTTTTAATTAATAAACAATTAAATTTTTGCCTTTAATTAAATTTTTTCTAAAGCTCAGTTTTAACTGAAATTTCAATGAACAATTTCAATATATATAAAAAAATAACAAAAATATATATAATAAAATAAATGACATTTTCGTTACCGTTTAATAATAAGTTAATAATAGACAGAATTTTCCGCTTTAAAATTTATTTTTACCTTTCTTCGGGAAATTACAATACAAACAATAGGATAATGTTTCATAAATTGCATATATATATATATATATATATATATATATATATATATATATATATATATATATATATATATATATATATATATATATATATATATATATATATATATATATATATATATAGATATAGAGAGAATAGAGAGAGAGAGAGAGAGAGATAGATAGATAGATAGAGAGAGAGAGATAGAGAGATAGATAGATAGATAGATAAAGAGATAGAGAGATAGATAAATAAAGATAGAGAGAGAGATAGATAGATAAATAGAGAGAGGGAGAGATAGAGATAGATAGATAGATAAATAGAGATAGAGAGAGGTAGATAGATAATAGAGAGAGATAAATAAATAGAGAGATAGATAAATAGATAGATAGAGAGATAGATAGATAGAAAAATAAAGAGATGAGAGATAAATAGAGAGATAAAGAGATAGATAGATAGATAAATAGAGATAGATAGATATAGAGAGATAGATAGAGATAGAGAGATAGATAGATAGATAAATAGAGATAGAGGATAGATAAATAAAGAGAGATAGAGAGAGAGAGAGAGAGAGAGAGAGAGAGAGAGAGAGAGAGAGAGAGAGAGAGAGAGAGAGAGAGAGAGAGAGAGAGAGAGAGAGAGAGAGAGAGAGAGAGAAATGCTTCATAAATTCCCCATTAAATATTATCATTACATTTTGATCATTTATAATAAAACAAATTTAAAAAAATTAAAAATGATTATTAATTTTTATATAAGTAATTTATTTTACTTATTTTTGTAAATTATATTTATATTTAATTAATATAAAGTGAAATAAAAATTACAGTTTACTTGCTACAAAAAAATTTTACAACATATAAAAATTTATTTATAAATTTATTCCAAAAATAATAACTTTTTAATAAAATAAATAAATAAATGAAATGAAAAAAATTATAACCCTCATCAATTTTTGGAAAATTTAGAATTAAAGTTATTTTATATTATAAATATATTCTCAATGTACGAATGTTCATGTGTATGTCCAATATACGTATGAATATCCATATTTAAATGTGTGACATGTGTATGCGTACATGTATGTGACAAAGTAATGAGGAGAATTATCTCTAGCGAGGAAAATTAGAGAGAAAATGCAAGAGTCAAGAATAAAACTCCCTAATATTCATTTAATTAATAGCGCCAAACGAAAAATTAGTATTTGGGTGAGTGATTCCTTTAATTAAACTATCTGAATAAGAAGGAACAAGGTCTATGTATGTATGTATGTATGTATGTATGTATGTGTGCTTGTGTGTATGTATGTATGTATGTATGTATGTATGTATGTATACATGATATATAACGTATAAATACAAAATTATAAATAAATATATATATATATATATATATTATATATATATATATATATATATATATATATATATATATATATATATATATATATATATATATATATATATATATATATATATATATATATATATATATATATATATATATATATATATATCAATAGTACCTTGATGAACAGTGAAAAAGGAAAGGCAGTACAGTCAATAACGCAAAGATAAATTTTGGATTCTACTTTTTTATTTTTTATATATATATATATATATATATATATATATATATATATATATATATATATATATATATATATATATATATATATATATATATATATATATATATATATATATATATATATATATATATATATATATATATATATCTTCTGATCGCCAGTAGGATTTCCTTAAGGAAACGTTTGATTTCATTGTATCTTTTGCTCTGGGGCTTGACAAACCGAAACTTTCTAAAGAGTCTGGAGCAAAACGTTTATTCCAAAACTTTTCTTTCTGCAAGTTTCTTTCCGATTTCAATTTTTACAGTGGTTGTTTTACAATGCCACCGATTAAACTTTAACTTTATCAATAGTGGTATTCTTCGGAATGCTGTCCTATTCCTACTCTTTTTTCTACTTTCCATTAATTAAGGACCTTCTATGTGCTGCTTCATCATCCTTATTAACTCTTACCTTAACGATTCCACCTTTTATTTTGAAAGGCGTCACACGCATCTCCAAATAGGAGATGCCAAGAGGATTGACTTTGAATAACTGACTTCTAATCTCCTTCATTTCTTTTCAAAATAAAGTAGTAAAACAATAACTGTTTTCAATGTTACAAAATTGCAGGTCCTTTATTTATATTTTTCATAATTTTCTACACAATTATAACAAAAAAACTTTCCTAAAAGAATCGGAAAATTTTTATTCCGATAAAAAGAACTTTTTTTTACAATAATGTACAAAATAAAATTGCAAATATATATATTAAAATTTTTAACTGAAAGGCGTACTGGGGTAACGAGTTCGTTCTATGAGCCAAATTTTATTTCATACATTATTATATATTCACATTCAAAAATGTGTATTATATTATTTGCTAAATATACATCAAAGCAAATCAAGTCTAATAAGATTATACAGTGCACAGATACATAGCAGTAAAACAAAAAATAATAATAATAGCAATAATAATTAATAATAATAAATAATAATAACAATAACAATAATAACAATAATAATAATAATAATAATAATAATAATAATAATAATAATAATAATAATAGCAATAATAAAGGTAACAGCAAGACGCTGAAAAAACAATAATATCAATAGCAAATAATAATAATATAATTTCTAATTTTTTATTAGTCTGTGTGGAATTACATTGAAAGCTTTCGAGAAATTCAATAGTAATAGTTTCCTTGTCTGTTTTTCGCTTAGTACAACTTCCTGTAAAGAAGATTAGAGCATCTTCTATGATACGTTTTTAAGTAAAGTCAAATTGAGTTTGTGAAAGAAGATCATTTTCATGCAAATAATTAGCGAGTTGAGTGTGTACTGATATTTTTTAATAGTTACATGCAAGACTGAGATTGAGGGACGAAAATTTTTATGAAAGGAAGTAATCTTCAACTATCATTATTTATGTCAGGATTTTGGTTCTTCAAGCCTATTTACGAATCATCTGATGATATACTTTCCAGTGCAAATTTCTACCTTTTATATATGGACTTAATTAGTAAGTAACACTTCTGCATTGAGGACTTCAGCTGCTAAGATGGTGTACTGTAACATTTCCTAATGCAAGTAATATGTTGCAAAATATTACGAAAGTAAAAAAAAAATAAAAAAAAAATAAATAGCTTCGAAATGAATGAACTTTCACATAAAATTTGATTTTTAAATAATTAGATATTTTTAAAGGAATCCACGATACAAATTCAAGTTTTTTTTACCTAATCTTTCTTGATGATAATGACGAAAGACCAAATTGTTTGAATGCTTTCGAAACCAACGAAAGAAATTAAAGGTGAAATTAAAAAGTAACAAAAATGAATTTTTAAACTATCTCTGAAGTTCAAAGAAGAAAAATGTAACTGATTCTTTTATTTACTGCAAATAATATCTGATGTAATTTATTTTCCCTTGATTTCCAGAAAATATATTAAAATATGAATTAAAAAAATAATTTTAAATATTTAATTTGTAATTTTTACAATTTGTTACAAAAAAATACATAAAAGAAGCTTTATGGGAAAGCTATACACTATTTAAAGTAATAAAAAAAATATTACAAAAAAAAAATAAAATAAACAACTATGGGGGTAAATTTAGGAATAAATATTCTTCTATTGCAGAAACTTCTATTACTTATATTCTACAATTACGATTGAGTCAAATTTTCTGAAATAAATATTATAAGCTATTTTTTAGCTTTTAGACTCGACTCTTAAAATAAAATTTAATTTCATTAATCTAATTTTATTAAATTTATATTGTAGAATATTTTAAAATATATAATAAGAATCTTTTTCTCTACTCAAAATATTCACAAAAAATATGAAAGGGGATTTTGCACTAGCTTTATCAGCTAAATAATTTCAAAATATTACTCGCTCTTTTATTATGAGTTTTCCAATCCCAAAATATTACTCTTTCTTCATTTTTTTTTGTTTTTTCGTTTAAGCATAAAATTATGTCATTTGATTTGGATTCAATGTCAATTTTCATGAGGCTTAAAAACTCAAAATAACCAAAAATTAGAAAAGTATCAATATAACTTTTTATTTTAGGTGGACACTAACTAAATTGTAGATTTTTCAATTATAATTTTATAAAAATGCCACG
>SEYY01023539.1:47500-50000 GCA_009176605.1 Armadillidium nasatum
TAATTATTGAAGATCCCATCTCTATCCCTGATTCCCTCAATAACCCCTGAAACAAGTCCCCTGAGTTTCTGTAGCTTCAAACAATTTTCCTCTCTTCCACTTTAATGTAGTCTCACTTAAAAGCACATCGATCATATATCTAGTCTCCCCTTCTTTCAAGCTAGATATGTACCTCTTACTTCTCTTCTGTCCGCAGCACTCATAGGTGGTGGTACTTTTGCATTGTTGTAAACGCTTAAGGTTTCTGAAATATCATCTCTAATTACTCGTAATCAGAGATAAATTATAACCATTTTCTCCGGGGAGGGGGGATAGAGATTTATACTGTCCCGGGGGGAGGGGGGGCTAACAGTACGTTTGGATCTGGAAAAAATGGATCACACATATGCCTACGGGTGTATGCAAGCGCGCGCGCACGCACATATATATATATATATATATATATATATATATATATATATATATATATATATATATATATATATATATATATATATATATATATATATATATATATATATATATATATATATATATATATATACTATACACGTGTCTTTACGGAAAATTGTCCCATACCCCAAGCCCCTGAATATGAAAGAACTTTGATCGTGAGTGATGATCCAAAAAATATATATATATATATATATATATAATATATATATATATATATATATATATATATATATATATATATATTATATATATATTATATATATATATATATATATATATATATATATATATATATATATATATATATAATATATATATATATTATTATATATATATATATTTTTTTTTTTACTTACTGTTTAAATAAGACGAATGCGTCTTGGCTTTTTTGAAGCATAAATGTTAATCACTTGATCGATGAAGTCCTTTGTTGGTTTCTCGTCGCCTTCAATGGAAACTTTAACACAGGATTGCTAAGTTTCTTGTCCCATGCGATTCATGAGCTTGGTCATTATTCTGTTCATAGTGCTGAATGATCGTTCTACGCTGGCTGTTGAAATGGGCACACACAATACACATTCAGCAAGTTTTTTTTTAAGTCTCGTATCCAATATCAGATTTTAAAATAAAGGAAGCAACAATCTGTCTGTTCTTGTGTCGTCTAATTTATGGCGGGCAGCGTATTTGAAAGAACTGATAACTGTCAACGCAGCATCAACTTCATGAATTCCAAACATATGACAGAGCTCCGTACATTGATTTTCATTCAACTGCACAAATTGTTTCAAGTTCTCAAAATATGCACACAGCTGTATTAAACTTATGGCTTTATCATCATTAAATCGTTGCTTCATTTCATGTACCATTTTTATTACACATTAACTTGCATTTTTTAAAGTTTGCTTTGGTATCGTTAAAATTTACATGCTTAATTTCCGAAACATCATTCTCGAAATATGTAATTTTTCTATGCAATTCATTCATTCTCTTCGTTCTCATTAACACATGACTTGGCAATTGCTTCTATATGATCAATTGTTCCAGAAACAAGCTGAAGAAGAGATGAAAGTTTAAGGGTTTCTTTTTTAAAAATTTTACTTCGATTTGACACAGAATTCAGTGTTTCATCTAAAACGGCTAAACTCACCAAAAAAACTGATATTCTTCATTTCCAAGAGAACACCACCAGGCGAACTTACCAAGTTAGCACGATCCTTGTAAATATGTTCACAAGCCATCATGATAGATTTAAAACACAACCACATCATGCACTGTATGATAATTGCTAAGCCAACGTATGTCGGCAGCTTTCCGGTATCTTCAAAACGGGTTCTTTCTAGAGCTGTTTGAGTTTCATGTAAAATATTTTCCCTTTTAGGAGAAAAATGGAAAAGTTTATAAATATTTTTAACAATATGTAAGCTCAATTAATCATTGGAAATTTGTTTCTGGAATTGCTGGCAGCAAGTGATAAAATATGAGCTCTATAGTGAATGTAAGGCATTTTACAGCATTTTTTTCAGAAATTCGTTCACGAACCCCTGTTATACTACAGCTAAAGTTTGCAGCACCGCCAAAAGAACATAAGAAAGATTTCGCCTTTTTAATGCATCATTTATTGCCAAGAAAAATTTGATTCGGCGTCAGTTCTTTCCACTTTACTCCTGCACAAAAATCTTTCTTTTTACTTCATAAATTGGAACTGGAGAAACATACTGTACTAATAACGACAATTCGTTCTTAGTGTGTTAAACAATATACACAGTAAACAGATATGCAACGATAAACAAACAGTCTTCACAGTTTTAAAATTTAAAAACTCAAAATTAAACACGAGAACAAATGCACACAATGATATAATACGACACTACAAACTACAACAAACTGCTTGCTTTCATTACTTCCCGAAAGCCTTTCTTTTTAATTAATAAGTATGCGAGAGATAGAAAGGAAAAATTAGACATATAATTCCATTTTTGATGCCAGACGTACGATGTTTTTTCCTCTTATATATATATATATATATATATATATATATATATAT
>SEYY01023539.1:55000-57500 GCA_009176605.1 Armadillidium nasatum
CGAAAAGCCCTAGACTCCACCTTTTCAAGGAGAGCTGTAAGAGTGTAACCACCCCAGATGTGTGAGGCGTATTCTATACAGGGGCGAACAACGCCCCTATACAGAGCAAGCAACTGGGGTGGATTGAAGAAATACTGAAGGCGTCTCAGAACACCTAACATCTTAGAAACTTGTTTAGAAAGAGAGGTAATGTGATCTTTCCAAGAAAGATCACGAGAAAAAGAAACACCAAGAATATTAAGAACAGATGAAGGCTTGAGTTATGTATTTTGAAGAAGATATCATAGTTGTGTGGAAGATTGTGTCGAGTGTAGAGATGGAGGAATTGAGTTTTGGTGGCATTTAAAACGACAATGTTTTCTCTGCCCCAATTTGAAATACGATAGATCAGAGGTCAGCTTTTCCAAGGCAACCCTCCTTGCATCTATTAACTGTTGTTGAGAGGGGCGCCTTTCAAATTGAAAAGAGTAATGAAGGGTGGAGTCATCAGCATAGGAGTGGATAGGAGATGAAGTAACAGAGAGAAGGTCATTAATGAAAAGCAGAAAAAGTGTTGAGGGATAGGACAAATCCTTGAGGAACACCACTATTAATAGATTTAAAGAAAGAACGATGGCCGTCTACAACAGCTGCTATAGAACGACCGGAAAGGGAATCAAAGAGAAGGACACAGAGAGTGGGATTGATTCCGAAAGAGGGAAGTTTGGAAATCAAAGCTTTGTGCCAGACTCAATCGAAAGCTTTCGATATGTCCAGCGGGACAGCAAAAGATTCAGCGAAATACCGAAGAGCGGAAGACCAAAGCTCAGAGAGAAGGGAGAGATCACCAGTAGAGCGTTTCCTACGAAAGCCATATTTGATCAGAGATAAGATTAAAAGAATTGAGGGGTTTCCAAGTCTTCCTGTTAAAAGGATAGATTCGAAAACTTTAGAAAGAAAGGAGGTTAAAGAAATGGGACGGTAGTTGGAGGGTCGTCATTAATAATATAATTGGGATTTGCAGTATATATATATATATATATATATATATATATATATATATATATATATATATATATATATATATATATATATATATATATATATATATATATATATATATATATATATATATATAAACGTATATTCAGTAGGTCAGATAGATAGGGAGATTCGCAGACAAACCGAGGATAAACCCCTTTTGCATTTGAGTTTAAATTCAAACTTCAACGACTACTTTCTAATAAAAGTCTTGTACTAGAAAGTTGCCTATTTTAAATACATAAGTTACCACGTCGTTAATTAATCAATTTTTTGAACAAATATCGTTTTTTCTGTAAGACTTTTATCAAGAAAATACATAAAGGCAAATATAAAAATAAGCTTTTGTTATTTACGAAGCCATTTTAAATTTATTTTACTTTTTTTGCGGCAATAATATGGATTCCAGTGTTCTAAATTTATAACATTGATCTAAATTACTCAATAATACTTTTATAATGCTATGATGGTCAGTGGTTCACTTAAACTCCGGTGAGCTTCAAGAGTACGTTTCAAACTCAACAGTTGGCGCGACCGACTTCATTTCTGACATAGTTGGTAAGTAACATAATTTAAATTTCATATTCAATTAAATGTGATACATAGTTGACGGTTACATAGTATACGTGAGGGTTGCGTTAGCAGGGAAAATATCCATAATAGGCGATAGTTTATATACTTTAACTTTTACGTAGGTTTTACGTGGGGTTCAATAGGTTTTTCCATAGGGGATAAAAGGTTTGCTATAGATAAACCTACGGTAAATTCCTTATGGACCCTAAGCAAAGCCTGGTAAAAAAAATACCGTAGTCATCCTTGGTTCTGTCATAGGAACCTATGGGGTTTGATTGCATGGGGCCCCATGGTAACTCATTGGTTTTGTCATAGAACCTTAAAAATTTTTTATGGGTATATGTGAGGATATATGCTGAGTATATAGATAAATCCTTCAAGGAATTAAGTTTTGAGGATTTGAAAACCATTTTTTTCAGCCCCAATTAGTGATATGAAAAGATCAGGGTAGCTGCTCCAATTAAGTAGCATTTTCTTTCTTTCTTTAAAAAAAAAAAAAATCCATTTTCCAATCTATATTTAAATTTAATAAAATTACCTCCTAAGCTCAAATGAATAAAATCTTTCAAAGCCTAATTATAAAAGTGGGATGAGTACCATTTATAAATTTTACTAACTTAATATAACTTCTTCAGAAGCTCCCGCTACGAAAATACTTAAATAAAAATGCTGCTGGCTTATAGACCCTTTTTTGTTATTGTCGAATCTAAAGTTTGCATTGATTGTATATTCTTAATGGCTTGTAATAATTAAAGTCTTTCCTAGTTTTAAAGATAGTATTTAAAATTATGCAATTTTCTTTTTAACAATTTCAAAACTTGAGTTTTTATACCTCCTCTACCCGTCTAACTGTTGCATAACATTTCTTTTACTAATACAATGGATTCGGCTTCTAATTACTCGTCGC
>SEYY01023539.1:62500-77830 GCA_009176605.1 Armadillidium nasatum
GTGATGCAATCATAAAATGTAAAATTTTAGAAGTTCTGTGTATAACAAACATGTAATTTCAGGTTTAAATGTTATTTGATTATTTAGATTTCAAGAATGGGAAGCGACTGCTCTAGCACAACCATGCAATATATATATATATATATTATATATATATATATATATATATATATATATATATATATATATATATATATATATATATATATATATATATATATATATATATATATATATATATATATATATATTATATATAATGTAGCTAACAATGTAGGAAAAGATACCACTTTATTATGCTTTAATAACACACGCTTAAGGCAATATATAATAAATAATTAACAGTTATTAAGACAGACGTTTCGGGTTACCTAAGCCCATTATCAATATCATCTGTAAATGAAGCAAAATAAATAACAATCAGAATAAATATAAGAGATAATTATAATCACAAAAATTAACAAATTAGTAACACTTTAAGGATATTATCAATAATTAAAATCGGAATTAAAATCAACTACAAATTAAGTACACTAAACTATTGTGAACAAAGTAAGGATACAAATTAGCAAATAAGCAAATTGAGATTTTGTCAAACAGGTTGTAGTCTCAGGTTACTTGGTTGTAGAATTTCACAAATACACATGGTTGAAATAGGTGAATTAGGAGTTTAGAATTGAGGTTATTTAATGATGGGGTTACACCTTAGACCGCAAAATCTTAGAATCATTGCATATCAGACAACTCCAACCTACGCTCAATCAATCCGCATCTTCCATCTCTCTCCTGATAGCTTAACCTCAACTCACCCATTTATAACCCTATCATTAAATAACCTCGATATGAGATATGAGATCAAGAAGGTCAAACATGAAAAAAAAAAAAACAACCACTTTGGTAAATTAACCATAATGTTGCAAAAATTTGATGCAATAAGGACATGTATATCATTGGAAAGGGAAAGAGCTGTAGAATTAAAATATGGCCATACATTTTATCAAAATTAATAATAATTATTAAGTGACCTTGAAATTTGCAAAATTCTTTATAAAAATTTAAAATAGTCAGAAATGTCAGAATTGGAAAAAGAATCGCAAAAGTTGAAGAATATTTCCTAATCTGATACCAATTCCATGAAAAGTGCAGATTCTTTTGATTCTCAATGACGATTAATCGTCCCATCATTAATTATATCCATTCATTATTCTTACTGAGGTGGCCACTTTGGTATCAACTGAAACTTAGAAACCTTACATTTAAGACCTTTTGTCTAAATAATATATATATATATATATATATATATATATATATATATATATATATATATATATATATATATATATATATATATATATATATATATATATATATATATATATTTGAGGAACAATAGTGGTCCAAGCACAGAATCCTGTGGGACCCCACTCTTCACTGTTTCCCATAATGACTCATTTCTATTCAGTAACACACACTGCCTTCTGTTCTTCAACCACTTTTTAATCCAATTGTGCACCACTCCACTTATACCACACTGTGACAACTTTTGCATCAGCTTTACATGGGTTACCTAAATATATAACATCAAATGGATCACCCCCATCTATACATTCAGTAATATATTCCATGAATTCTAGAAAGTTAGTCTGACATGTTCTACCCTTTCTAAAACCCTGCTGGGAGTTATACAGTATCTAATTATCATCCAAATGTTTCTCTATATGACTTTTCAGTAAATTTTCCAAAACTTTTAAAACCAGAGATGTTAAGCTAACTGGCCAAGTTTCCTACATCTTCCTTACTACCTATCTTATAAATGGGCGTCACATCTGCAGTTTTCCAGTCCTTATGTACCTCTCCAAAATTAACAGATCATTTAAAAATCAAGTACAATGCCTTTGCAATGCTGCTACTTCCCTAGTTTAGGATTCTACCATATACTCCACTGGGAACCTCTGCCTTATTTGGGTCAATATTTTTTTAGAAAAGATTTAATTTCATTTAATTCAATTTCAAATGCTGTACACCTATTTATTACATGTATATTAGAGCTATTAGTCTCTAAACTGATATCCAATCTTTCCTCAGTAAAGACTGATGCAAAATAAGCATTGAAAATATTAACCAATTCCATATCCGAACTTACCAAATTCTCATCAATTTAAATTGGGCCAATTTTCTTATCCTTACTTTTAAATTTATTGAAGCTACAAAACTTTTTCAGGTCTTTATTACTATTCCTTACCAAATTAATTTCTAACAAATTTTCTTATCCTTACCTTTAAATTTATAGAAGCTACAAAACTTTTTCAGGTCTTTATTACTATTCCTTACCAAATTAATTTCTGCCATTCTCTTTGCTTTTTTTATTGACTGGTTAAGTTCATTCCTAATTTTCTTGTAATGTTCTAGGAAGCAAATTAATTTAAATGTTTCATTTTACTCTTAACAGAGAGAAGCTTCAGAAAAGTGTCTATTATTGTGCAAAACTACAAAATAATTTTTTTTAACTATATACTGCAGGGCGGAGGAAGCTAGGCATGTGAGGAAAAACTAACCACTCTCAAAAGTAAATTTTAATCATTTTTTTTTTTTTTTTTTTTTTTTAAGGAAAGAAACTTTATACCATCAATTTTGAATTTTTTTGGTAGAATAGTCTTTATATTTTAATGTTTTATAAAATATATGTAATAAATAATAACTATAACTCAAAAAAATTTCCCCCATTTTGGGTAGATTTTTATGCCAAAATTCAAAATTTTTTCTAGTCTGCCCCAAAAACATGATATTAACTACAAAAAAATCCAACTAAATGGGCATAAAAAAAACAAAAGGAAAGGTAGGTGTTTACATATAAAATAATGTAAATTTTATTTAAAGTTTAGAAAATATTAAATGCTTTTCTGAAACGGAGTAAAACTTACCACCTCACAGGGAAAAACTAACTATTTAAGTCTGAAAAAACCTTCATATTTTTCAACTAATCTACATGAAATTTTCAGAGGTAATAAAGTTGAACTAGATTCACATTTTTTATTTAGGAAAAATTTTTGTATACCCAACAATTTTTTACAAATTTCCCATGCACAGAATCAAAATCATTGGGTATAAAAAAAATTGTTCTAAATAAAAAGTGTGTATCTCACACAACTATACAACTTCTGACAATTTCATGGGTTGAATAAAAAGTATGCCCAAAAATATTTTTTCAAAAAAAATTTGATGTTTCATGATTATGGGATATTCGCAGTAATTCAACTTTTTTTGGGCAGCCAGCATGACAATTTCATGTATTTCATGATTTAACTATCTACAGGTCAATTATTAAGTCATCTTGAGAAAGGGAATATGCTGAAAAATTTGCATAAATTTTTCTCCTGTACATGTCTTCCATTTTTGTCAAATATTTCAGTCCAAACACGTTTATTTTTTTTCTTCAAATCTGTTTTAGATAATCTATAATACTAGTTTTTTTCATTTATAATAAAATGCACTACTGAATAGACATTTTTAAATATTGTGCAGTGGTTAGTTTTCCTCACAGCATGCAAGTGGTTACATTTAAGATAACTTACAGAAAAAAAGCTCACCTAAAAATTAATAAATCCTCACTTAGGAAATATTTATTTAGCCAATAATTTACTTCAGTTCTTAAAGGATAATCATTCCTGTTTATATTTAAAACAGGGTAAACAACACCAAATTCCATTTTCTGTGAAGGAAAAATATATTATGAAAGAAACTTAGATATGCTACAAAAATATTTGGAGTAAATATACAACATGCAGAAAAATAAATGTCTATCAGAGAAAATGATCAATAAAAATAAACTTACCTTGTCTAAGAATTGAAGAAAATAAGCATAAGCAATGGAACTAACTGCTGAATCTAAATCACAAGCCTCATTTCCCATTACAACTTTATTGATTGAGGATTTTGCTACTTCCTGAAATATATATATATATATATATATAATATATATATATATAATATATATATATATATATATATTATATATATATATATTATATATATATATATGGGTTGGCCGACGCACCGGGTGCGGTGCGGTGCGGTGCGGTTTTGGTGCGGTGCGGTGCGGTGCGCAACGCATTTTCAGCAACCTGGTGCGGTGCGGTGCGGTGCGAAAAAAATAAAAGTGCGGTGCGGTGCGGTGCGCAAAGGAAAATGCGGTGAGGTGCGGTGCGTGGTGCGGCCTGGTGCGCACCGCACCGAAGTTGATGTATCCTGCGATAATCATCTGTTTGTCAGATTTATTGTATATATATATATATATATATATATATAATATATATATATATATATATATATATATATATATATATATATATATATATATATATATATATATATATATATATATATATATATATATATATATATATATTAATTGTTCATATTTTCAAGGTATCATGACAGAAGAGTTAAAGTTAATATCTTTATTCCACTTTCCTCATTTCCTCTCGAAATTTCCTCGACAGAAAAAATGAAATAGATTGTAGAAAAGACGTGTCTCACTATCCTGTTTCATTGAAGGAGGTATCCGATAGTAGAGTTCAAAAGAGCAGTGCTGTTGTAATGAGCGATAGAATGGAAAGTAACAGAACTTTGACGTGCGCAAAGAGATTGAAGAGAATTAGTGTGAAAGAACTGAAAAGACTTAGATTCTATCTTTTCAAGAGCAACATGAGTGGGACTATCCCAGATGTGTGAAACGTACTCCATACAGTGAAAACAAGACACCTGTGAAAAGTAAACAAATTTCAAAGGAGCTCCAGAATATTAAACATCATAGAAGATTGTTTTCATAGAGAAGTATTGTAATCCTTTAAAGAAAGATTACGAGAAAAAGAAATAGCGAGAATATTTAAGGACAGACGAAAGTTTGAGTGGCGATGTCAGAATTGCATTGAATGGTCTATCGAGTAGAAAGATGGAGGATCAGAGTTTTGGTGATTGAAAATTCCCATGTTTTCTCTCCCCTCTGAGAGAAAGACCAGAAGATGACTACTACAGGGTCACTCTCCTAGCATTAATTAATTGTTGTTGAGTATATATATATATATATATATATATATATATATATATATATATATTATATATATATATATATATATATATATATATATATATATATATATATATATATATATATATATATATATATATATTTAACTGAAACTCAAGTGCCTGAGTGTTCTGAGAGCAAACCCTACTCTGTTTCCTCCTACTGTCTCTATCCTCAATTTTCAGCCAAAGGCGGATATTGCGCAGACGTGCACAATGATGTTGTCCTTTCTTGTGTCTCTAATTTGGAATCTTTTGAATTCTTTACTTTATGGCTTAAACTTTTTTGGAACTCCAAAACTAAATTCATTTGTTCTGTCTACTTGTCTCCTAACTCTACAGACTATCCAAAATTCTTCGACTATCTTAACTCTAAAATAGAACACATTCTTTCTTCTTCTCCTTTCTCCGAAATCATCATTTTAGGTGATTTCAATGTTCACCATCGCCAATGACTTTCATCTAGCTCTTTTGATCCAGCTGATGAACTCGCCTACCAATTTTCTATCCAAAACAACCTTGAGCAGTTGGTGCATATCCCTACCCGATGGTGATGAACCCAACATACTAGATCTTTTCCTAACTTCTTATCCTTCCCCTTATACTGTAAAACTCTTTCCTCCTCTAGGTTCATCCGATCACCTTCTTATCTCTGTATCTTGTTCTGTTACTTCAAGTCTTCCACAAGAACTGCCCCCGCCTTCGTCGAGGAGACGTTTATGGCATTTCGGTGCCACTAACTTGTCTGACTTGCGGTCTTACTTTTCTGATTTTCCAAGGAATGATTACTGTTTCCGTGGGAAGGGTTCCTCGGAGTGTGAAGAGCGCATAACGGAGGTGATTCTCTCTGGGATGGAGGCGTACATTCCATATTCTTTCCTTTCTACTAAACCTAACAAACCTTGGTTTAACTCTGTTCTCGTGCTATTCGCCTCAGGGATGCTGCCTTTGGAGAATACCGTCGTCTTCAAACTCCAGAACCTCACTCAACTTATATTTCATCCCGAAATCGAGTAAAATCTATTCTTCGAGATACTAAAAACTCTTTTCTCCGTAGAAAATTCAATAATCTTTCTGGCTCCTCTTTCTCTCGCCCTTTTTGGCATTTTGCCAAAATGTCAACTCTAACTTTGCTTCTTCCTCTTTCCCTCCTCTAGTATCTTCTGACGGTTCAATTGCCGTTTTGCCCTCCTCTAAAGCTGAACTCTTTGTTCAAACTTTTGCCTTTCATTCAACCTTAGACAATTCCGGAGCTGTTCCTACTCCTTCAACCCCTTCTAACTCTTTTATGCCTAAAATTGTAATTTCTTCTAAAGATGTCATTTCTGCTTTCTCTGAACTTAACACTAAGAAGGCATACGATCCTGATGGTATCCCTCCTGTGGTTCTCAAACTTGTGCTTCCGAGTTTGCACCATGCCTTGGTAAACTTATTTTGCCTATGTCTTTCTACTTCAACCTTCCCTTCTTTCTTGAAACGTGCGCTCATTCAGCCAGTGCCAAAGGAGGGGGACCCCTCTCAAAGCTCTAACTACCGTCCAATTTCTTTAACCCGCTCTTTCTAAAGTTTTCAAATCTATCTTTAACAGAAAGATTTGGAAAAATCTCAATTCTTCTAATCTTATCTCTGATCGCCAGTATGGCTTTCGTAAGAAACGCTCTACGGGTGATCTTCTTTCCCTTCTCTCGGAATCTTGATCCTCCACTCTTCGGCATTTCGGTGAAACTTTTGCTGTCGCGCTGGACATATCGAAAGCTTTCGATAGAGTCTGGCACAAAGCTTTGATTTCCAAACTTCCCTCTTTCGGAATCTACCCTTCTCTCTGTGTGCTCTTCTCTATGAGCTGTTGTAGACGGCCACCGTTCATTCCTAAAAATCTATTAATAGTGGTGTTCCTCAATATTCAACACTTTTTCTGGTTTTCATTAATGACCTTTCTCTCTGTTACTTCATCTCCTATCCACTCCTATGCTGATGACTCCACCCTTCATTACTCTTTTCAATTTGAAAGGCGCCCCTCTCAACAACAGTTACTAGACGCAAGGAGGGTTGCCTTGGAGCAGCTGACCTCTGATTTATCTCGTATTTCAAATTGGGGCAGAGAAAACATGGTTGTTTTCAATGCCTCAAAAACTCAATTCCTCCATCTCTCCACTCGACACAATCTTCCACACAACTATGATATCTTCTTCGAAAACACTCAACTCAGATCTTCATCTGTTCTTAATATTCTCGGTGTTTCCTTTTCTCGTGATCTTTCTTGGAAAGATCACATTACCTCTCTTTCTAAACAAGCTTCTAAGAGGTTAGGTGTTCTGAGGCGCCATCAGTATTTCTTCACTCCACCCCATTTGCTTGCTCTGTTAAAGGGGTGTTGTTCGCCCTTGTATGAAGTATGCTTCGCACATCTATGTATTTGGTTCCATACATACAGCTCTCCTAGAGAAGGTAGAGTCTAGGGCATTTCGTCTCATCAACTCTCCTGCTCTTACTAACTCTCTTCAATCTCTTTCTGCGCTTCGAATTGTTGCGTCACTCTCTATAATATCGCTATTACAATGATACTGCTCTTCTGAATTCTCTCGTCACATACCTCCTCCACCGAGAAGGGCTCGTGCGACTCGACTTTCTACACAGTCTCGTCCTTTCTCTGTCCAACTCTCTGACCCCAGACTTAACCGCTATGCTCTGTCCTACATGTACTCTACTGGTAAAGTCTTGAACACACTAACTTCTTCTATTTTTTCAACTTCCTATGACTTACACACGTTCAAACGTCGTGTATCAGGGTCACGTCGGCCTTTAATTTGACCAGGCTTCCGTCTTTCCCTAACTCTGGTGGAATTTTAGTAGGCCTCTGGCCTTTGCCCACCAGAGGTGAAATAATATATATATATATATATATATATATATATATATATATATATATATATATATATATATATATATATATATATATATATGCTTTAATTGTATATGTCGGTGGGTGCGGTGCGTGGTGCGCTGATTTTGCTTTTGGTGCGGTGCGGTGCGGTGCACTGCATTTTGCTTCCGGTGCGGTGCGGTGTGGTGCGCAATGAACGCCAACTGGTGCGGTGCGGTGCACGACGACCTGGTGCGGTGTGGTGCGGTGCGGTGCGGAAAATTCCGGAGCTCGGCCAACCCTAATATATATATATATATATATATATATTAGCAATGGGACGATACCAAAAATTTCTGATTCCAATTCCAATGCAGATTCCAGAAAAACTTCTGATTCCAATTCTACCACTACTGTTTTTGTTTATTTAGTAAAATCTATGCAGATTTCAAATCTGTAATTAGTTTTTTTACAATTCCAAGCGGTTCCTGAGAAAAAGACTTTTAAAGTGATACATATTGAATGACATTGAAACTCCTCTCTAAACTTTGCTCCACTAGTTAACAAAAAAAATATTTTGTTTTTTAAGTGCTTTAAAAAATTTTTTGACATTTTTATAGAAAATTTTCTTTTGATTCCAAATATGTAATTAGATTTCCATAATTCCAAATGGTTACTGAGATATGACCACTCAAAATGTGTCATGAGCCTCAAATTTTTTAAAATTGGGGAATGCCAACTTTTTTTGGGGGTAAAAATTTCCTCTTTTTTTTTCAACTATTTTTAGTAAAATCTATACAGATTCCAAATCTGTAATTAGTTTTTCAAAATTCCATGTGATTCTTAAGAAAAACTTTCCAAGTGACATCTGTTGAATGACATGAATCTAGCAGCTTATGATAACTACAAAAAAAAAAAAAAAAATTTTAAAGATACATCTATATCTTTAAATGAAATTTTCTCCTGATCCCAAATATGTAATTAGATTTCTATAATTCCAAATGGTTACCGAGAAATAACCACTCAAAAAAAAAATCTCAAAAGGGGACCCTACAACTGAGCAGCCAACTTTTAGGGGTGAAATTTTTTTTTTTTTCAGCAGTTTTTTAGTAAAGTATTTACTGATTCCAAACCTGTAATTAATTCTTTATAATTCCAAGTGGTTCTTAAGAAAGACTTTTCAAGTGACACCTGTCAAAAAACCTTGAATCTGGCAACATATGCCAACTACAAAATATATTTGCTATATCTTTGTAGGAAATATTCATCTGATTCAAAATATGTAATTAGTTTTTCATAACTCCAAATGGTTACTGAGATATGACAAGTTTGACAACTCAAATATGGATTGTGCTTCATATATGATATTTGGGTCTTAGGTTATGTGATTTTCTAGAAATAGCACTTTTCAGAGAAAAAAATTCAAAAAAAAAAACAAAAAAATGAATCAATAGATGTTTTTCAAACTTTTTTTTTTTTTTTAAATGAATTAGAGACAATTGGAGGAAGCTGAAGATATTGCTGAAGCTTATCTTTTAGCCATAGTGACTAAAAGTATAGGTAAAATAATTTTGAAATAATATTGCTAAATGATACAAATTTAATACACAGCTCAATAAAATAACAATGATATGTATAAATACAGGTTATATTGATAATTTTATATTTTTTTAAACTTTAACTTAGGGTCTTTCCTAAGAAAAACTGTTGAATAACATTGTGAATAAAAAAAAATTTATTTTTTTATTTTAATTAAAAATTTTTTTTTTTTTTGAAAAATACATATTCATTAATTTAAGTGAATGTTAACTATTGTACTCCTTCCTTATAATTAAAACTAATTTCCCTAACCTAAAATTTTAGTGCTTTTAACCTCTTTACAAATTTTAAGTAAACCGCTGGTTTACTTAAAAGGGTAATTAATATATATTTATTTTTTTCTTTAGCGAAAAAAAAAAAAAAAATATGAAAATATATATTTATGAAAAATATTAAAAAAAAAAATCAGGAGAGTATACTATTGTTGAGGTTAAATTATATTTCATTTTAAATTTCTTTAAAAAAAAAAATTAAAAAAATAAAAATTATATACTATATAATCTATAAAGTCTTCTCATATAAGAAATTTAGATTTAGGAAGGAAACCCCTTTAAAAAAATTCTTTTCTCACATCCAGAAAAAAACAAATTTTTTTTCTGGTTAGAGGGTCTCTTTGCATTAATTACGATACTAAAATACCAAAATTGAAAAAATGTTACTCTTCCACACCCATCATTTCAATATTTTGTTGGTGAAAATGAAGTTACTAATTACATAAAAAAAGTAAAAACCTACTAAAATGTACTTTTAAAGTATCTCAAATATCTAGCAACAACATTTCCACATACAAATAAAACTGGAAAAGTATGAATAAAACTAAAAAAATACAAAACTGTTAACAATTGCTATAATCGCACTTTTATTAATATCAATATTTTTTAGAATGTCATTCTCTGCCTATATCACTAAAAGTCATTGGAATATTCAGTATAAGGGGCCTAATTATATCATTTTATAACAATTTTTAGTATTTTAACTATATTTAAATTTATTGAATTTGAATTTCCAGCAAATTTTAGTTTCTTTAAATTACATTTCCAGTATATAATTTGAATAACTAAATACCAGGTAAAACAAATCAAGAGACATAAACTGCATAAATAACTAACATTTTATATACCTATATTGGTATTAATATATTTTCCAATTATCTTCCTCTGCCCAATCTCTTGCGATATATTGGTAAAGATGCAGACAAATGTCAAGCTCTATGATGTTTGAAATATATTTTTACCTTAAAAAAAGTGCATTTTAATATAGGGAATGATTTTCCGCCCCATTTTTATTTTTTCTTCAATATACATTACATTAACAGTTTGTATTTTGAATAACTAAATACCAAGTAAGAGACGAGCCATGCATATTTACTATATTATTTAATAATCTTAGGCTATAACAAATAAAATTTGTTTCAAAATCATGAACCTACTTTCCATTCATCTGTCTGAATTTCAGAAAGAAAAGATTTTATAAGTGAAGTCATAATGATACAAAGCTTCTTATTTTTTAACGAGAACAATGTTTTGGTTTAAACTGTAACATTAATTATTTTAATATTCAAAGGATTTCCTGCCTTCAACTATCTGATATATAAATTGCACAGTACTCATAGTAAAAATTTTGTAAATTTCATTCACAGTTGTAAACATGTTGTAGCAATGTCAGTGGGTGTAGCTATACTGAGAAGATGTAGAATGGACTCTCTTACGGCCGCTTCAATTTTCATCACAATGAAGAACAAAGTTTACTATAAAAACTATTTATAAACTTTCATTATTTTATCTAATGTATATGCTTTTTGTCTATTTTAAGTTTCATTTACATTAGAGACATTCTACTGAATGCTCCTTCTTAGGTTTCTGTAATTTTTATTTATTTTTTTTAATATCGATGTGGCCCTATAAAAACTGTTAAATACTTTCACTACTTTATCTAATATATATACTTTATATATTTTAAGTTTTCTTTTATTTTGGAGAAGTTCTCCTTCATAGGGGTTTGTAAAGTTGGTATGTTTTTTGTGTCGATATGGCACTCAACAGTTTTATAAAACCTTTTCTATGCTTTTGATGATTTATCTAGTGTATAACTATATATATATATATATATATATATATATATATATATATATATATATATATATATATATATATATATATATATATATATATATATATATATATATATATATATATATATATATATATATATATATATATATATATATATATATATATATAGTTCTCCTTGATAAGAGTTTGTAGAGTTGGTGGTTTGTTTTTTGTAACGATGTAGCACATTTTTTTCTAAACAAACAAACTCCCGGCTTTACAATGATCACTTTTTTATCGAATCATCTTCAAAGTTCCTCCCAACTAACTCTGTATATATATATATATATATATATATATATATATATATATATATATATATATATATATATATATATATATATATATATATATATATATATATATATATATATATATATATATATATATATATATATATATATATATATATATATATTACACATCACCATCCCTCAATGTGCAGAGCCCTATTCAAGGAAGGGGGTATTAGTCTCCTGTTTCAGTATGCTTAATTGAAAAACAAGGGCATGCAAAGATTACCTTCATATTGATCAACTGCGTCGAAACCTTCCACAACTAAGCCAGAAATTGCTTATAGCAGTATACTCATTTTAAGTCCAAATTATGTTTTTATTTTCGATATATTATATGTAAAAAAGAACTGATTGGATAATCCCCTTGATGCTCCTCACTGAATGTTTTACACCCTCTTTAATTTGTCTATTTAAAATATTTTAGGCATTGCTATGAAAAGAACTGGATTCAAAATTTTGTTACTCCTCCTATTAAGTTCGTTTAAAATTAAATTTGTTTTATTATTTAATCTTAATTTAATATCAAATGTTGATTTAATAAAAATCTTAAAATATATGAAAATTTTAAAAATATTTAAAAATTTTTAGAAAGCTACTTCTAAACAAAACTCGCATTAATTCGTCTGACCCATCTTTTTTCCTCTTGTAACATTTCCTTAGAAATCTTAGATCTCTTCTCTTCCCTTCTGTCTTCCTTATCTTGTTGGAAAAGTGCGCTCATTCAGCCTGTTCCGAAGAAGGGGGACCATCTCTACCCTCTAACAATCATTCTGCTTCTTTTTCAGTTCTTTCCAAAGTTTTCGAATCAATCCTTAATAGGAATATAGAGTACGGCATATAGCTTTGATTTCCAATCTTTCCTTTTCGGAGTCTATAATTTTCTCTGATTTCCTTTACGGTCGTTTTATAACTGCTATTGTAGAAGGCCACCGTTCATCTTTTAAATCTATTAATAGTGCTTTTCCTCAAGGGTATGTCTTATCCTGAACACATTTCTGTTTTTCATTAATGAACTGCTCTCTGTTACTTCATCTCCTATCCCTCCTATGCCGATGATTCCACCCTTTTTACTCTTTTCAATTTGAAAGGCGCCATTCACAGCAGCACTTAGTAGACGCAAGTATGGTATCCTTGGAACAACTGACCTCTGATTTATCTCGCATTACATATTAGGGCAGAGAAAATATGGTAATTTTCAATACCTCAAAAGCTCAATTCCTCTATGTTTCTAATAGACACAACCTTTCGTATAACTAAAACCTTAATCTCTCCTTAATATTTTTGGTGTTTCTTCTTCTCGTGATCTTTGGAAAGATCATATTACTTCTTTTTTAAATATGCTTCTAATAGGTTGGGTGTTCTGAGGCTCCTTCAGAATTTCTTCACTCTACCCCAGTTGCTTGCTTTTTATAGTGGTGTTGTTCGCTCCTGTATTGAATACACGGACCTTTAATCATACACCCCCGCATTCCAATTATTATATTAAACTAACAGAATCGAACAATGACTTAGGCTTTGACTAGTACTACTGAGTAGGATAAAAAAAAGACAAAATATCAAAATAATTTTTTTATTTGTATTGTTAAGTTCAAAAACAAGAAATCCATTCCTTTCATATAAAAAAAAAAATTAATATATATATATATATATATTATATATATATAATATATATATATATATATATATATATAATATATATTATATATATATATATATATATATATATTATATAATTATATATATATATTATATATAATATATATTATATATATTATATATTATATATATATAATATATATATATATATATATTAAATTTTAATTCCGAAATACATTTAAGCATACATTTAAACAAATCTTGACCTGAAATTTTTTTCTAAAAACAATGAAACAATACCTAATTAAACTTAAATATTTAACATAAACTAACCAAATTAACATAAGCAAAATACCTAAAGTTAACTACCTAACTTAACTTTAACTAACCTAACCTAACCTAAACCTAACCTAACCTACCTACTTAATCTAACCTAACATTGTGTTATTTTTGCACTTTAAATGCATGCAATGGTATTTTTTACATATTTATTTTTAGGAATAACATTATATTGTTGAAAAACTTTGCAAGCGTCAATTTCGCTTTTAATACATTCACGAAATGTTATTAAATTAAATAATGACGACATGATTAAAAACTACTTACACCGTACCAAATAAAGCACCTACTAAACTCATCATAAAAAATACGAAAAGAACGGCATAATTAAACATTTCTAAACTTTCCAAACTTCACATCTTAATTCTTACATAATAAATACGAAAGAAAAACAACTCCGATTTCTTGTTTCATTTTAAAAATAGGAATGCGGGGTTATATGATAAAAGGCCCGAATACACCTCACATATCTCGGGAAATTTCCCCTCATACAGCTTTCCTGGAAAAGGTGGAATCTAGTTTTTTGTCAAATAAAATCTCTTGCTCACACAAAATCTCTCCAGTCTCTTTCTCCCGTCGATTATCACTCTCTCTCTACATTATCGCTATTACAATGAACACTGCTCTTCTGAACTCTCTCGTCGCATGCCTTCTTCATTAAGAATTGCTTGGGCGATACGTCTGTCTACACAGTCTCATCCTTTCTCAGTCCAACTCTCTGACCTTAGACTTAACCGCTATGCACATTCTTACATGTACTCTACTGGTAAAGTCTGGAATACACTCTCTTCACCTATTTTCCAACTTCCTATGACTTACACCTTCAAACGCTGTGTATCACGACATGTCGGATATATATATATATATATATATATATATATATATATATATTATAATATATATATATATATATATATATATATATATATATATATATATATATATATATATATATATATATATATATATATATATATATATATATATATATATATATATATATATAATATATATATATATATATATATATATATATATATATATATATATATATTATATGAGTGTATGTATTATGTATGTCTCTCTCTCTCTCTCTATGGGTGCTTAAGTATGTGCAAATACAGATTATTTAATCAGCTTTTAACTATTTATCCTTAATTATCAGTTTAATTACAGCCTAACATATGTATCAAAATATTATAATTTTTATTATAATTATTAGTATTAGTTTGAATTTTCAAGAGCAAAGGTTTATTCCATTGCGTCTCCATTTTTTTTTGTAGTTTAAATTTTAAAATGTTTCTTCAATTCAGTTGTTCAAATAAACCATTTCAGTTTTTGTCAAAGCGAACACTCAGTATTTGTTTATTTATTTTTTGTGCACTGTGCATTGTGTATTATATATTCGGAGGTAATTCATATTATATATATATATATATAT
>SEYY01023540.1:2500-5000 GCA_009176605.1 Armadillidium nasatum
ACTTACTGCTTCGTCAATCGTAACAGTAACTATGGATTCTGCAAATATTGTTCCTAATGTTGGTTACAAATACAACATACAATAAGGAAAACAAACACAATAACAACAGTAACAAAAAAACAATGTCAACAAGAGTGACGTTATCAGCAACAGTAACAGCAACAACAAAAACAAAAGAAAAGCAACAACGATATCAGTAACAACAATAAAAAAAAGCAATAACGATAATAATAAAAACAGTAATGACTAGAACAATACCAACGGCAACTTCATAAGTAGCAAGGACAATAACAACAACAACCACCACAATAGCAACTACCACAATAACCACCACCACAATAACACCCACCACCACAACAACCGCCACAACCACCACCACAACAACCGCCACAACCACCACCACAACCAACAAAATAACCAACAACAACCACTACAACAACAACCACAACCACAACCACTACTACAATTACCACAACAACCAACAACCAACAACCAACAACCACAAGAGTATTTTGAGAAAATGCTGTTCTGTCCAAATTCTTGGTAATAATAATACAATTGTAATTTAAATGTATATAACTATATAACTATATAACTATAATATATATATATATATATATATATATATATATATATATATATATATATATATATATATATATATATATATATATATATATATATATATATATATATATATATATATATATATTCTGCGTAGAGTAAAAATAAAATGATAACAAAATAGTTTTAAACAATATGAAAAAGTTAAAAAAGCATGATATGTCATTTAAAAAACAACCCCTTTGAACCTTTTAAAAGAAATGAAAATAAAAAAAATGGCTTAAGAAAATGTTATGAAACTATAAAAAAGTTTCAGGAAGGTTAAGAAAGACTTAAAGGCCCAAAGAATCATTTATATTTTTTAGACCAAATCTTAAAAGGATGAGAGAACATTTTTGGCCACTTTTTACCCTATTATTATTTTTTTAAATAGAATTTTTAATTTTCACAATAGAAAGATGAAACTTGGTACAGTACATAAGTATAATTGGGGACGATACAGATTTTTGTATTCTTGTAAAATTTCTGTGGGGGTTATGATTTGGGAGATAATCCACCTCAACTTAAAATGGCCCAAGTTCAAAATTTGCTAAGATGCTTTTTTTTAATTTTTTCACAAAAGTTAGGAGAACGATGTAGAAACATATTCATCTAAGGGTTGCTTTTAATTCAAACACTCCTTCATGGTATTTTCATGATTTTTATGGATTTTTTTCCAAAACTTTTGATAGAAATCCATAAAAAACTGAAAATACCTGAAGGAGTGAATGCATCAGAAACAACCCTTAGATGAAAATGTGTCCATATCATTCTCCTAACTTTTGAAAAAATAAAAAAAAAATTTGAGCAAATTTTGAACTGAAGTCATTTGAAGTCTGAATAAAGTTTGAGAAATTGAGAAAAAAATTAAAATAATAATAATGAAAAAGTTTGTTTGACAACATAAAATGACTAAAAAGGTTAATAAAAAGATAAAAATGCATGTGAAAGTGTTCGAAAGTTTTTAATAAATTACAAAATCTTTAAAATAAGTTAATAATATTGATAACAACTGATTAAAATAGCTTAAAAATATAAAAGGAATAAATATATGTAAATAAAGAAAAAGCAACTTAAGAAAGATTTAGGAAAATGTAAAACGTATTAAAAAGAAAACTAAATATTAAAAATTGGGATTTAAAAATCAAAAAAGAGAAAGGGTTAAAGAAGAAAATAAAATTTTCAGATGCGTAACTTCATACCGTAAAGTTTTTTTTTTTTTTTTTTTTTTTTTTTTTTTTTTTTTTTTTTTTTTTTTTTTTTTTTTTTTTATTTTTTTATTATATATTATATATATATATATATATATATATATATATATATATATATATATATATATATATATATATATATATATATATATATATATATATATATATATATATATATATATATATATATATATATAATATATATATATATATATATATATATATATATATATATATATATATATAAATATATTATATATATATCCAAAGCCTTAGGCAAAAAATGTAAAAAATTGCTAACACAGCAAAATTAGAGTGACTCTCTCAGCCCCTATGAAAAAAAAAGGATTTTCTTTGCGCATTAGAAGCTTTGGAAAAAACAATGCAATTATATATATAATATATATATATATATATATATATATATATATATATATATATATATATATATATATATATATATATAATATATATATATATATATATATATATATATATATATATATATATATATATATATATATATATATATATATATATATATATATATATATATATATATATATATATATATATATATATATATATATATATATATATATATATATATATATATATATAATATATATATATATTATATATAATATATGTATGTGTGTGTATGAATATGAACCCAATCCAGTATT
>SEYY01023540.1:15000-17500 GCA_009176605.1 Armadillidium nasatum
CGTACCGTAAAACACAACACGCATTAAAACTCTATAATTTTGCCTTTCACATCACCGCGTCAGACACTATAATTGTGTGCTACACTGTACCATACCAGAACCCTGTAATTATGTACCAAACTGCTCTGCATCGGGGCAATATAATTGTGTGCCACACCGCACCATATCTGAACCCTATAATTGTGTGCCAAACCGCTCCGCATTGGAACAATATAATTGTGTTTTACACTGCGCCGCAACAGGACAATATAATTGTGTACCACACAGCACCATATCTGAACCCTATAATTGTGTGCCAAACGGCTCCGCATTGAGACAATATAATTGTGTGCCACACCGCACCATATTTGAACCCTATAATTGTGTTCAACACCTCACCGCACCAAAATAAACGCACCACCCACTGCACCGCATCTGCTAATCCTAACCTAAAATTAGTAAAAATAGTACGAATACAATCAAAGGAAAATGTCTTGAATTTCGTGGCAGTATTTTTCCTTCCAGTTAAAAAGTGTTCCCTTCTGGAATTCGAACCAGAGTCCTCTGACAAACAGTCAGATACGCTAACGTATACATTACCCAATTGTTATACGTATACATAAATCTTAATTACTTTGAATTGAGAAAGTCTATTTCCATACTACGCAAATTCGAAATCGCGAATTCTTGTATTGAAAACCTGAATTTATTTTAGATGAAGGAAAAAATTTTTTTTTTTTTAAAGGAAAGCTTATACTGGACATATTATCTGCATTAATATTATTATTAGTAGTAGCAGTAGTAGAAGTAGTTGTATTGTTATTATTATTATTATTAATTATTATTATTAATTATTTTTATTACTATTAATTATTATTATTATTATTATTATTATTATTATTATTATTATTTTATTATTATTATTATTATTATTATTATTATTATTATTATTATTATTATTATTATTATTATTATTATTATTATTATTATTATTATTATTATTATTATTATCATTATTATTATTATCATTAAATACACACTGTAGATGTTTACGTGAAAGTAAGTCCTGTGTGTGTGTGTAGATTGTTAATCAAGGACTTTTTTAATTAAAAGTTAAAATTTTGTTCCCTTTGACCTTTGTTTAAATAGTTCCTATTTGAACTAAATGCAAAATGACGAAAGATTTTGGGAATTTATAATAAAATGAAATAATATTGGATAGCGCATATATACACACGCGAGTATATATATATATATATATATATATATATATATATATATATATATATATATATATATATATATATATATATATATATATATATATATATTATATATATAATATATATATATATATATATTATTATTTTTTATACACTACACCATATCCCTCATGATGCAGGGTGGTGTCGACTGCAGAAAGGAAAATTCCTGCAATCATATATGGGAAGACATAAAAAAAAAAAAAAAAAAAAAAAAAAAAAAAATTGTTAAAAGGAATCCCAGACCCTAGAACCATGCGAAGAACTATTCTTCATGACCCAACCTTGTCGCTCAATCCAAACTCATGTTTTTTAAATTTTATATTCTTAATACTAATGTTGAATTTTCCACTTAAGCCGAAAAAGTATTTAAAATGAAAGTTTTGTTTCCCCTCCAAAAAATTTTGAAAATAATTTAATTGCGATTCATTTAATTTTGTTTTTTGAAAATATTTTTGAAAAATGTATATTTTAAAATAAATCTGTAATTATTTTTAAGATCAGAAAATAATTTCCTTTTCAATACAATTCTTCAGTATTCTCTAAAAAAAATCTTTCCAATTTCAGAATAGATTGTGAAAGCTGCTATGTCTTTTCTTCCCTTATCCTCTCTTTTCTTCTCTTCTCGTCTTCTCTTCTCTTCTCTTCTCTTCCATCTGATTCTTCAATCTTTTCTTTTCCCATCTAGTTTAAGCACCTCCACTCCCGACGACAGCCAAATCATATATATATATATATATATATATATATATATATATATATATATATATATATATATATATATATATATATATATATATATATATATATATATATATATATATATATATATATATATACTATATATATATATATATATATATATATATATATATATATATATATATATATATATATATATATATATATATATATATATAATATTGATATATATATATATATATATATATATATATATATATATATTATATATATATATATATATATATATATATATATATATATATATATTATATATATATATATATATATATATATATCATAAAGTAAGTTTCCTTTTATTGCTATTATTATTTATATAAACCTAACCTGAATAATTTATCTGAAAATTTTTTTATGATAATATCAATTAATAATTTTTTCCTTTATAAGAAAAATTTAGCCAGCAAGTTTTGCCCCTCTCGTCAATCAATAATAAGTAATAAAATAATTTTTCACTTTTGCAGAGAGAGAAATTTTCCAGCCTTTTTTTTCTACTT
>SEYY01023540.1:22500-35000 GCA_009176605.1 Armadillidium nasatum
TTATAAAGTTTGTTATGTAATATCCGATAATTTACGTTATCACATCGTTTTCAAATTAATTCCCCATACAAGTTTATACAATCATTTTTTAAATATTTTTCGCTTTCAAATTGTTTATAATTTAGATGTAGAGATTTTTATAAACTCATTTTCGAGTTTATTAATTTCCAGTGGAGTCATAAACCCCTGCAGTTTAGTTTATATATAGTTATTAGAAGCAAAGTAATAAATTAAAATTATAGATGAATCGTAGTATAATAATCATTTCCAATGTTTTTTAAATGATGAATTAGAAATTTAAATTGGTATATTTATATATCATAGTAACATAAATGCTTAAAAAATGAAAGACTGCGATGCATCAGGAAGATGAGTTGTACGTTTTATTTCCCTTACAGCATGATGAAACGAAAAGCGTTCCTTGCTTTCAATCTCAACACAAGAAGGTAAACATTTTTATCTACCATAACAGGCCGAAATCCTAGGCTAGCATTTGAATGTAACTGAGAGTAGATATCGGTAAATTATAAATCAGACTTGCCAATCGATATTGAACTAGCCCATACTATGCCTCTCCTATAAAAAAATCAACTCTAGTAATAAACAATTCTTATGTTAATCAGTCTGTTACTGTAATGAAATTTTGTAATTTATTTGTGCATATAATTGGATATGCTTTCGTAATTTAGAATTTAATTTAGTTTCCATTACTGTACTCCTTGAAACGAATTTTTTAAGGCAAATAAAAATAAGAACATAAGAAAAATAGAGACAGAAGCCACACGGGCCTATCGAAACTATACCAGTCAAAACAAATAATAATAATAATAATTCTAATACATGCAACAAAGACTAGGTCTATCCTATCCCAAGTTAAATGCAAATTTTAAAATAATAGGCGAACGATCAAATGCTTATCAGTATTGTCATTTGTGAAATGTTGGATGGGAGAACATTAATCTAATTTATAACGATTAGTAATCGATAAAATTATTAATGCACACATATTGACAGTGAATATATTAATACTATTTGAAAATTGTACCAAGTGTTAAAGAAACTTTACAAAATGCGTGTCAATATTCCATTTTCAAATTATAAAACTTAAACTTTTCCTTATATATATAAAGTATTTATCATTTTTGAGAAAAGCCCATTACTGAATAAATTTTGGGAAAAGAAAATTTAAAGACAGGAATACAAATTTATGTGAAAAATCCTTCTCAATTACTTTAGAAAATGGTTCACGAATGCATAAGCCAAAAAAAAAAAAAGTTTAATAATCTAATTTCATCACATATTCATACAATGTTTAAAAATATTTGTAGATTATATCTTACTAAATGGCAATAACTAAGTTTATATTGCAGAGAAATTTAAATCAACCTACAAAGCTAATGGCACGTAATCGATAAGATCGAACAAGTGTTGAAGTCTACCCATTTCTAGTTTGAAAACCGAAATATCCACTGAAAACAATGTTATAAACGTGTACAACAGAAACATGTCATTATGATATATAATAAAAAAAAAATATTCAAACGCCTAAACTAGTCCGTACTCAAAATTTACCTTATAACTTAAGTTTTGCAAGACTGCATTCTAATACGCAGTTTTATATTATGTCAAATTCAAAATGTATATTTCACTGAAGGTGAACAAACCGCCTTCATGTGAAATCTCTTTGTTAAGACAGGTAAAGTCAAATCAAATATTTTTTCCATTTCACTGCACAAGCGTACACATCAGAACTTAAAGAACAGAAGCCAAAACCCCCAAAAAATTAAATGTTGAGCTTCAGCAAAAATAAATAAATTTTTTTTTCCCAATTTTAAGCAAAAATCATATAACCTGGAGCCGGGTAGTTTTAAAATAAAAGAGAATACATTGAATAATTTTAAAGATTAAAAACTGCAAAAAAATATATAGTCTCCATAGCCTTGCTGGGCATACGACACCCCAATTTATCAAATTTAATATCAAGGCCCTGATTTTTAGTGCAAAGTCAAAATATGAAACTTTTTACTTACCAAAATGTTAAACGAATTATATTGAAAATGTTCATTTAAATGAACTTTTATTCTTACATTGTTTACATTAAACATTTCAGCAATTTGCTGAACATAACAATGATCAATATAGCAATTTGGTTGGTAATTTCATTGTCTAGATACTTAGTCTGTGGTAATTGTCATTGGATGTAATAAGAACCACATAAATATATTATATACAATTCTAATGGTAAACAAATTCAATTTTTTTTTAAACTAATAGTTTAATAGATCCAAAATATACAACAAAATCAAGATATTTTATCTATTACCACTTAAATCTATCTATATCCTGATTTTAAAATTATGAAAACCTGAAAAATTACACTTCAAAGAAATAGATAATATATACAAACTTTTTTTTTTTTTTTTTAAACGTACCGAACCCGTCACGGTGCACACGATAACTACCATACAAGTATATTTAAAAAAAAAAAGGAACAATTTTGGGATATAAGCTTGGTATGTTAGGTTTCTAACTTTACAAATCATTATACAAGAGGTACAGAAAAAACATACTATATTTATCAAATTATTTAATACAACAACAACAAAAACAAGACATATCCATTATATGACTAGCATTTTAAGACTGTCATTACAGGATACAAATCTCTGCTCTTCAGATCAATTAAAAATATAAAATATAGTTAAAAACTGACATCTTAGTATAAAATAAATAAATTTAAATAGCACATGGCCCTTATATTTTAATATTTTTTTAGAAAAATAGAATCTACAAATACAAACTCTATCTACCAATTTAAATAACTACAAAACACACCACTGCAAATAATAACAAACTCAAATATCCTACATTACATGAAGCACAACCTGAAAAATTAAAACCACCCTTCAAAAAAATATATGTAAAAAATAAACATTTTTAACTAGTTATATGGGAAAATGTTTCTCTCTATTAAACAAAACTTGAAATATTACTGATAGGCAGAAGCACTTTGGCATGAATACATTGCAATAAGATATAATGGATGGCAAGATTAATAATTAAAATGATAGATATACAAAAACAAAATCCAAATTAACACAGGTGTAAAAAAATATACGATACCGGACATAAGTCGTTATAAAATAAAAACAGAACCAAAATAGTACTTGAACAGTAAAAAGTAAAAGTCTTATGACCCACACAAGCTGAAATTTACTTTTTTTTTTTTTTTAAAACCTATATACAAGGAATATTTTTCAATTTTTCTGTTTTGTTGGTTAAAAGATTTAAATTTTTTACCGTTCAATTCACACTGTAGGAAAATAATACATAACCAAACCTAAAATCATTAGTAAAAGTCAGAATGAGTTTCTAAGGTGCAAATTTTTTTTTCATCTTAAAAATAGGATATAAACTGACATATAATAAAGAACAAAGTCAAGAGACATAAACATTTTAAAGCTTTGACAACCCCATTTTAAGATGCTTACAGAAATAATAAAAAAAAAGCTCAAAAATTATTAAATAAATACATCAAAAATAAAAAATAAAAATAATATAAAACTTATCATTCCTTAGAAATTAACCAACTCCCAAAAAATCATTACTGGCGTGCTTCACAATGAGAGGTTGGAAGACCAATCATGTTTCACATAAAATGTTTAAAGTGATAAGATATTAAGACAAATTAAGCCAAAAATGTACATAATGAGAGAATGACGTCGTAAGCAATGAATTTATCATACAATATTTCTGAATATTTAAAATAATACTAAGAGAATAACTAAGACTTTCAAAATTTATCTTAATTTAGGTCTATTAAAAGTTACATAAATTATAATTTATGGACAAACAAAGAAAGAGTATGAATTCAAATGAGTAACTGTATTCGTGGAATAATTTCCTATATTGTAAAGCTACAGTGACTATTTTTCCCTTGATTTTGAACCTCTAAATCCCTACTTGTAGCTAAATTACAAATCTTCCTAATTTTAATTATTAATCTTTTTCAAAAATATGGATGCTATGATAAACTCATTATAAAGGATCTAGAAAAATGAATTAATTTTACTAATTAAAAAGTCTTTTTACCAATTTTTTCTGAAAGCTTTATTGCAAAGAAATATTATTAAATTTAAAGATATATTCATGTAATCCAACTTAGACAGAAATACTCAATTTATAATACAAAAATTTTGGCAAATAATATAAATTAATTTCATAACTAATATAATTTCTAAATTTTCAATCTAAAATAAATAAACTTATTATAAACCATAATAATCTCCAACATCAAGTGAAATGAATTCCTACACTATTTAATGATTTTAACAAACCTAGAAAATCGTCTTCATCCATCTGTCGAGCACGCATTTTATCATATTTATTACTTACAATGGCATTTTCAACTAAATCTCTAATATTCAAGTCTTTTGGTACAGGTTTATTGTGCAAACTACACCAAGTCATATACGTTCTCTCTAAAGTCTGAAAAGATATAAAAAAAAATTTAAAAAGTTACAAAAGATTACTCGTTATTTTTCATTCATTTTTTTTTTTTTTTTTTAATTAAGAGGATGAATATATGGATTACTGTAACATTTTATCAACTTCAAAGGCAAAGAGTCAAGAAGCTAAAATGATATTACCTCTAGTACTGATTTCTTCATGAAAGATGCCAAAACAGTTCTGTTTTTCCTCCCAAAAACGATTCTCAAAAGACCATCCCATTCTTTTACGTTAATATTTGGAACAGGGTTTTTAGGTTCGATCCTCACCACAGAAGACTCAACCTACAACAAAAATGAATATCCAAAAATGTTTTTTCATCAAACAGACATTGGTCTTCCATTAACCTATGCAATAATCGTTACCAAAATATAACCAAACTCACAAGGTCTTCATTTTCAATTGCTGAATTGTCCTTATGATTATCTTTTTTATCATTTTGTACTGAAATGTAAATAGTTGGATAACCTAAGAACAATCAAACTCTGATTTCATGACAATCTTTGAATCAATTAAATAAGTTGTATATTCCAATTAATCATTATCCTTTTATTATTATTATTATTATTATAACTAATAACAATAATAAAGTACAGCGCCAACTAAAATTTATTTACTTAATCCTAAAACGAACATCAAACAAGTAGTATTTAACTTTTTCAAAACAATACAACATTTTGGTTTTATTATAAATAATAAAATACTGTTGCAGAGTCCTAATGAAATGGAAACTTACATAAAAAGTAAAAAAAAAAAAAAAAAAAACAGGGAAAATCAACTTTTATTACCTTTGGTGGGGGTCGAAAATTATTTTTTCCGACTTTCATTAGATGGTCAACTTTAGCCAAAAGTTGTACATTGACAGATAACCTACAATACAACTTATCACCTGGTTTAGCTACTAGTCTTTGGGCAAACTCTTGTTGGAACATCAATACTGCACACCTGAATATGGGTCTATGGCACAAAAGCTTAAAAACAAATGGTGATGAAATCTGTATTTAAAAACAATAAAATAAAGTACATTAGAGATACATAACTCTGGCCAAAATTAATAAAATACATTATCTAGAAAGTAAAAAGTCTATCTAAAATACCTGATAGGGAAGATTGGCAACACAGACATCAAATGGACGAAGAGGGTTCTTTAAAACATCTCCAACCACTATATCTAATTTAGAACGAAGGATACTTCCAACAAATCTTTTATGCAGTTCAGCAACCATCCTTGGATCAACTTCATAAGCAATAACTTTTTTCACTTTTTCTAACAATTTTTGTGTCATGTTTCCAGTTCCAGGGCCAACCTATTATTATTATTACTATTATTAAGACAGAGAAAGATATATCTACAAAACTACTAGGTACAATATTTGATGATAAACTCTTTCAAAGACCTTGGACTATTTCAAGCAAAATATGATAGCAAAATATGCACTCCTAAATTTGGAGTCTATCAAAATTAAAGTGTGTCATTTACATTGTGACTATCTCTTCCTTTTTTTTTTTTTTTTTTTTTACATATTAGATTAAACCTGATCTATTACTGACTATGCATGAAGTAAAAATCATGACTAACTGGATTACTACAAGAAGGAAGTATGAGAAAAAAAATGGACTATAATGACTATAAAAAATTTATTAAAGTTCACAGAAGAATCAAAAGAAGTGATATAATGGCTAAGTGAAAAGGGAGGAAATAAAGGAGTGAGGCAAGCAGTGTTTGGAACACTATAATATTTTGAACATATTAAAAAACAGAAATTCATATTTGAAAAATGGAAAAAATTATTATACTGAGGAGCAACAAATAACTATTAACATGATGAAGGAAAGTGTGTGTTTATATATATATATATATATATATATATATATATATATATATATATATATATATATATATATATATATATATATATATATATATATATATATATATATATATATATAATTTTTAGAGGATAGACAAACTGGCTGTGTCCAAGGTGGCAAAATACAGATCAAGGATTCATGAATGAGGTATGAAATATGCAGTCAAATCGAGTCTTTTAAAAGTAATATACTGTATTTGCCCAAGGGTGGTAAATACCATATATATATATATATATATATATATATATATATATATATATATATATATATATATATATATATATATATATATATATATATATATATATATGCCTCACCTCAAGAACAGTATCAGTTATTTTTAGTCCTGCTTTTTCAACCATAGAGGTGATGATCAAAGGATTTTTCAGTATATGTTGACCCAAGTCAGTGTTGAAGACAAGACCTTGTTGATGTATTCCTGGGGGAGGTTTTACTCCCCGAACTCCTGTTTTCGTGCATGTCTTACTTATTTGTTTATGAACTCTAGATTTTTTTTGTACCGGAGCTTTCGGCATTTTTATTTTTACATATCAAAAAACTACAATTTACAATACAAAATATATCCTGAAAATATTCAATTACTATAACTAAATAAAATAATTTAATATAAATATAAAAATTAAGTAAAACAATTCTAGTAATTAAATTTAATTTATCATTTTTTTTTAATATTCGAATATAGATTGTAAAAGAAATATTTGCAGCTTCATTCAATAAAAATTATCACCTGTATATTTTTTGGTATCAATACACATTTGCAAATTGTTTTTTTAATTAACTTTATTATAGTACATTTAATGGCTAGGATGTTTAAAGCCAAGAATGATGTATTAAAATATTACTTTTTATTTTATTATTAAAATTAAAAATAAAAAAATATTAAATAATTTTTTTATACCAAGAAATTTTATTTAATTTTATTCTTTTTTTAAAAAATCTAAACCTAAATATATATATATATATATATATATATATATATATATATAATATATATATATATATATATATATATATATATATATATATATATATATATATGGCTAAACTTTTCAAGCAATTTCAATAACAGTAAACTTCAAGTAATTTCTATAACAGTAAACTTCAAGTAATTTCAAGAAAATTCTAATGAAAGTTGTGCAATACCATGCATGACTAATAAACAAGAATTTGCATGAATATTTTCATTACCATAAATATCACTTTAACAACTTTCTCTCTTTCAATTAAATGAAAAGTTGCCAAATAACTAAAAATAGACAAAATTTCCTATTGAACAATTTAAAAAAAAAAATTTAATACAAAAATTAAGACATTTTGATAATCATGGGTAATAAAGTCAACAATTTGATAGCTTATGTTTATAAATTAGGCTAAGCAGGAATTTTATATCAATGCAAATAAAGTATTATCTCTTGCCTAATTCACATTATACTAATACCTTATAAAGCCTTGATATTTTTTTGTATTCAATCAACGCCGGTCTCCACGTGTTTATCTACTCGCACTAAGGTTACAATGGATAGGCTAGACTAACTTACTGTTTCACTACAAACGTTTAATTTTTTTAATTAAATTTTATTCTCATAACTGCTCAAAATGAATCTTTTGACAAAAAGCTAATATATTTAATTTTCCATTCAACAATACTGATAAGCAAGGAAGCGAATTTTCTCTTATCGAACCTGGCCTACCTTAAAGATACACAAACAAACAAACAAAAGCTCGTTTTCGCGTACTTCTTTTTCCTTTTACAGTTCACTTATAAAAATATTAATATAATATAAACCTTAAAAAGAAATTTTATGAGACCAACTCCCGACAAACTAAAAAGACAAAAATCCATGCGAACATCGAAAACGTGGTTCTCACTTTCCAGAATTTAAACAGGAATAGCAACACTGGTTTCGTTACTTTCGTAAGTGGAGTTAAAAGTTACTAAAAACTAGCTAATTAAACTTACAAAACTCTGAAAATTGGAAAATCATTTTATTTGAGTTGGAAAAGAGAGCACAAAACAAATAATAAATTTTTAATGATTACAGTTCATAAATATATGCACCAATTACCATTACGAAAATCATTTGTATCTCTTCATTTTGATGCAGGCTGAGATGGCTAAAACCAGTATACAAAACTCAATTAAGGAAGGAATATCAAAGATTACGCTATAATTATAGGTAAATTTAAAGATTATTTGCATTTTCTTTTTTGTAGAAAACTCTAAATACTTATACTTATTTCGCTCCATTAGTCTATTTGTATATATATGCTTTCATCTATTGCTCAACTTTTATTCATAATAGAGAAATTCTAGTAATTCTTCTTCATAAGAATATAAAGTTGTTTTTCACCAAAATTGTTTTGGCATTTTTTTCGAAATGGCATTAGTAATCCGTTGCCACTTCTGGACTTAACCCATAGACTTTGACTTAACCCTACACTTTTCAGCAGCTTCAGTGAAAACCGCGTGGTTTTCAAAGTTTTTCAAAATGTAATATTTTTCATAAAACAAAGAGTTCAAATCAGTTTCGTTGATGAGTTGAGGTATTTCATTTTCCTTGAGCTTTGCTACAATAATCTTTCAAATAAATCTCCTACTTTACTTATAAATATATATTTAGCTGAATTTTGCTCAGTTTATTTTTTAAAATCTTGACCTGAAAGAGAAGTATCGAAATTAGCGTTATAATTTAATAATATAGGGACACTTACTATGATTGGTTTTCCAAGAATGTTGGTTCTCGAAGTTCCTTAAAATACACATACATTTAAGAAACGGTAGAGGTAAAGTAGGAGATTTATTTGAAAGATTATGGTAGTAAAGTTTAAGGAAATGAAAATATTTCAACTCATCACTCTGTTTTACGAGAAAATATAAAAATTATTACATTTTGAAATACCTTTAAAAAATAAAATAAAAAACGCGGTTTTTTAGTTAAGTGCCTGAAAGTGGCAGCGCCACATTGAAAAAAAAATCTAATGAAATAAAAAAAAAACAATTTTACAAAAATCTAAGAATTTAATAGAATGTCTCCAATATAAATGAAACTTAAAATAGACAAAAATATATACAATAGATAAAATAGTGAAAGTACATAAATAGTTTTTATATCTTACCTCTACTATTCTGAAATATACAATTATTTTTTAAGGAACTTCAAGAGGCAACATTCTTCTAAACCAGTCATAGTAAGTGTTCTAGATTACTTAATTATATCGCTAATTTCAACTCTTCACTTTAAGGTCAAAACTTTTTAACTTATTTAATCTGGGGACCACATTACTAATTTATCATAAGGTCTTATTTATTCTTATTTCCATAGGGATGCTGCCTTCAGAAATCATCGTCGTCTGCAAACTCCAGAGTTCAGAAATTTATATTTCGTCACATAATCATGTAAAATTTATTCTCTGGAATTCTAAAAACATTTATTTTTCAGTAGAAGATGTAATGATCACATCATTTTGCTTTCTCTTCCTGGTATTTTGCACAAAATGTCAACTCTAAATTTGCTTCATGCTCTTTTTCTACTCTAGCACTTTCAGATGGGAGCACTACTGTCTTACCAAAGCTGAATTTGTCTCTCCTCCTTCTCGACCCTTTACCTTACTTATGTCTTACTTTGTAATTTCTTCTAATGGTGGGATATTTAGCTCTCTTTGAGATTAATACACTATGAAGGCGTGTGGTCCCGAATGCCTTGAGTTCTGGCAGGTTATTCTTATTTTGCTGAGCTCTTATATTAATTTTTATACTGTGTTAGGACTTCAATCAAAGTAAACTTTGCTTCAATTTCTTTTGAAGTAGACCATAGGTTTTTCGTAGTTAAAATTTATTGAGTAGACAAAATATTTTGGCCACTTCAGTTTATAATTGGAATATATTGTAGAGTTTTCGACTTTAAATAAAAGAAGAGAATCGAAAAGGCTCAAAATATGAACAATATCAATAATTCAAAACTACGAAAAAATTTCAATATATCGATGTAAAATTATCATCGAAGATTTTTTTGATATATCGAAAATAATATCCACATCGATATATATAATTTTTTTTTAGTATACTCATACCGTGGTGTACTTGAAAGTAGTTTATCGTCAACATTTAAAGGTAAAAGTTAAATATAGTATAATTTAAAATAATGAAATCTTCCCATAATTTTTTGTTTTCAAATGTTGTGAGTGGATAAGAATATAGTATAGTTACTATAGTATTTCATATTTCTATAATAACAATAGGCTTAGTTAAGTTTTTATATATATTAAATTGTGTAAGTGGCTAATATAACAATAAAGACAGCAGAATCCTGGAAATTTTTATACTAGAATAAGAGGTCTTATATCATTGCTCTTCCATTGAAACTTAATTTTTAATTGTGCACAGGATTTTTTTGAGCTCTTTACTTGGGTATGATCAAAGTATAAATGGTAATAATTCGATCTGGCATACCTCCTCTCAGTTTTTCATTATATTGAAAATATGAAGTCAAAATATGTTTAAATGCTTTCTACACATACTTTTACTTTTAAGGTAAAGTAATATAAATACATAATAAAAAGAAAAACTATTTAAAAAAAAATATTCTTCCAACTGTCCTTCATTTGTACAAAAATAAAAAAAAATTTAATACCAAGTTGCTATATTTGTCCTTTGACCTTTTCTGCAGTGTACTGTAATTCAAGGTTATATATATATGGTAATAATTCGATCTGGCACAAACCTCTTTATTTTTCACTATATTGAAAATATGAAGTCAAAATATGTTTAAATGCATTCTACACATACTTTTCTTCAACAGAAGAATAATATAAATATATAATAAAAAGGAAAAAACATTTTTACAATGATTAAGTAACTGTTCTTTGACTGGCCTTCGTTTGTGCAAAAATAGGAAAACCAATTGAATACCAGGTTGCCATATTTGTCCTTCGACTGTTCTGTTATTTTTCTGCATTGTACTACAGCCTTCGATATATCAATGCAAATTTTTTGACATTTGTATTATTATTTACCTTTTATTCATTTACGCCTAAAATTATTATTATTATTATTATTTATATTATTATTATTTTTTATTAATTATTATTATTAGTTTTCTAGCATACTTAGAATTAACCTGAATGACTGAAGTTTGCTGTGTGATAACAGGCCTAACTGATTGATAGACAATTGCTGTGGCATACAAGCCTACTACTTTATTACACCATATATATATATATATATATATATATATATATATATATATATATATATATATATATATATATATATATATATATATATATATATATATATATTTTTTTTAATATTAATAATTTATATCTTTTATTATATATATATATATATATATATATATATATATATATATATATATATATATATATATATATATATATATATATATATATATATATATATATATATATATATAAATTTTTTTTTTCTTGTATTAGATTTAAAGATGCCTGATGCAGAACAATTTCAGAGGCTCCCTTTATATATTTCTCCCAAAAATTACAAGGTTTCCTTACATCCAGATTTAGTTGCATGCACTTTTGAAGGAGATGTGACAATTGATATTGAGGTAAAAGATTTAATAATCTTTAATAGTTTAATTTTCCAATTATATAGTTGGTTTGGTAAAAATTTGCCGTAAACATTTATTACATCTTTATTTTACCATTTTATTTTTCAGTATTTGAATAATATAAATTTTTATTATCTTTGTTGTATGGTAAATATCAGTCTTAACACCAAAAGTGTTATATTTCATTGTTGGTATATTAATTTACTGTATTTTTGGATAAAATAATTTTGTTAATCATAATTGTGTAAATCCAATTGCATTTGTTAGATATGCTTAATGTTTTTATATTTGTTTTTGAATAACCCTATTATTATCTTAGTATCCTTTTAATATTTTAGGCATTTATGGGTTCTATAAATAATGAGGAATTAATTTCTATCTCTAGGTTAATGAACCAACTAAAGAGATTCTATTAAATTCATTGGATTTGAAAATTGGAAGTATTTCTCTTGTTAGAAATGATGAATCATTCAAACCCTCAGATTTTTCTTTAGATGCTACCAAAGAAAC
>SEYY01023540.1:37500-50000 GCA_009176605.1 Armadillidium nasatum
TATCTCGCTTCAAACAAAGGGCATTTAAAAACTAAATAAAAATTGTTGCCCTGTTCCTCTTCTAAACAATATTCACAAATAAAAAAAATAGTAGGTTAATAATAATAAAATAATTTTTCCCTCCAGAAGGGTACGATATTTACAAAATTTTTTTCGAGAGCTTGTAACTTTTTTCTAGACGTGATATCAAAAATCTATTCCCACCAATGCAAGAAATTGGGGCAAAGGTATTCAGTTAAATTTTCAGCTCATGTGGACCAGTGGTTTGACCAGTTATTCATTTTTTTCAACTTTGGGTCCAAATAAGTTTCAAACCGTTATAGACTCAAAAAAATGCTCGAAATCAACTCAGAACTTCGTGAAAAAATTCACATACTTTGAAAATTTCAGCTCAATCAGTCAAATAATAAAGAAAAATTTCAAACAAAATATAAGAAAATCAAGATTTTTTTTTTTCTGTTTCTTTTGACCGCTCCTTTTCTGCTAGTGAATGTTCATCTTTGTGTTTTGATTTTAGATACTCCAAAAAGATTTGGTTGAAATTTTTTTTACTTGTAGCACCCGGAGGTTCTCTTCTAATTTTCTGACTGTAGATGTTACATTTTGCTATTCCGAGCCTATCCTGAAACATTGTAAAGTATTCAAATACTGCAGAAGCTGATCTTTTAGCCATATTGACTGCAAGTATAAACAAAATAATACTTTTTAAATAATGCAGCTAAATGATACAAGTTTGAAACTTAGCAATAAAATAACAATGATATATATAAATACAGGTTAAATTGTTAATTTTATATCTTACATTTTTTCAAACTTTCCCTTTGGGTCTTACCTAGGTAAACGTGTTAAATCACTATTATGAATTAGAATAATTTTTTTTTTAATTTTTGTACTTTTTTTAAACTTTAAATATACAAAACTGTAATTTTCTGATTTTTTTTTTTTTAGAGAAAATGCATATAATCATTAATTTAAGTGAATGTTGGCTATTCTACTCCTTCCTTAACAATTAAATAAACCTTAATATATATAATTTTCTTAACCTAAAATTTCAGTGCTTTTGACCTCTTTACAAATTTTAGGAAACCCCGGCCATAACCTCGGCCCCGGCCAAATTCCAGCCCCGGTCGGTTCCTATATATATATATATATATATATATATATAGAGTGTAATTTCTAATAACCTTTTTTTTTATGGTGAACATTTTCTTGATTCAGGTATTCAGCAGTAAATATGAGAAAGTTTAGCCATGATTCATTGAAAGACGGCTTTTATTATATATAAAATTTTAAAGTCTGCTAACTCATTCACAGACTGATGTGAATATATATGTTTTTAAAATCTGCTATATAGGAATTCGAATCATGACCCTTAAACTAATAAGATAGTGTTACCTCTGTACCATGACAGTACAAAAGGAAATTGCAGAGAGAAAACTCATGAACAATTTACCACAAAGACTAACTCAAAGGATCCCCCTGACTGCAAACTGGTACAGAAGAGCAGGTCAGTTATATATATATATATATATATATATATATATATATATATATATATATATATATATATATATATATATATATATATATATATATATATATATATATGATGGGACAAACAAGAATTTTTTGACGATGTTAATTATAGTAAATATGACAATGAATTTGAAGTGAATTTTACAAATTTTCATAATTTTAATAAATTTTGCAATTTTATAATAAGGAAGAATAAAATTTTTTCTTTATTAAAATGTCTAAATGCATGTAATTTTAATATATGGTATAATACAGGATGTCCCCGTTCGTTCTCAGCCCCAGATAATAGCTTATTATTTATCAGAGTAGTGGTAATAGGTTAATAAAATTTTCCACAAACAAACATTGTTCTGTGAGAATGAGGCTAACATCACAACAAGCGTTAAAGGTGATTGCCATTAGCATCAAGGCATGACTGCACTCACTTTATCCTTGTTATGGAAGATTGCTGCCAACGTATTGGGAGTCGGCATCAAGTGCCTAGGAATCTTGTCTTTCAGTTGTGTTAGAGTATGTTGCTTGTTTCGATACACTTTCCCTTCAGCATTTTCCATAGGAAAAAATCCGGCTGGATAAGAGTCCCTTGGAAATAACCCGATCTTCAAAGAAGTACTCAATTTCGTACAGTGCTTATGTTGGACGTGTGGTGAAGTAACGCCAACCTGCTGAAAATAGCCAGTCCCAGTTTCCTCGTCATCCGAATTATTTACGAATTTATTGAAGATATTCATATACAATTTTATTTACTTATGATCAGTACTTTCATATCCATAAGCACAAATCTGAGGGCGAGAGCGAGTTTGAGAACCTGTAATATCTTCAGAACATTGTTTATAAAAATTTTAATATGTGACAACAGGAACAAGCATTCAAAATTCTAGTACTTTAAATTTAGAGCTCTTAAATTTGTGATGCAGAAACATTCTCCAGTTTTGAGGTAATCCGATTTCGTTTTGGAGTGTATATATTTGGCCCTCGCTACTAAACATCTTTTCACTTAATAAAGAAGGTGGATCAGAGATATTTATAAGCCATTATAAATAAAATAATCGGCAGAAAATTGACAATGAAGATTGAGAAAACATATGCCAATATTGACGATTAATCGTCCCATCACACACACACGAAACATTATATATATATATATATATATATATATATATATATATATATATATATATATATATATATATATATATATATATATATATATATATATATATATATATATATATATATATATATATATATATATATATAAACAGATTAGGGTGTATACTCCAGTTTCTAAGCAGGAACAAGGACTATTTGCCTTAGAGGTAGCATCAAAGGTACTACCCTACTATAAGAATTATTTTCAAATTGAATACCCTCTTCCAAAAATGGATTTAATTGCTGTCTCTGACATGAGTATGGGTAAGTATTAAATTAATGACTCTGACATTTAGATTCATAAATTAGTTTTTTTTTTTTTTTTTTACTACTACTACTACTTTTATAAATTAAGATTTACATTCAAATTATTTGAATCTTTTATTCCTTTCGTAAATTAGATTAATTATCAAAATATCATCATCATCATCAACTTGAAAAGTGATACGTAATTTTTGATGTATTATTTGTCATTCTCATTTCGATGCTGTTACAGTTGGTTTGTTAATTCTAATAAAGGCAAAAAATTTTATTCTTTCATGTTTTAATGCAATTTGTCCATTTTAGTGTTGATTGCCACTTTCTTTAATAAAGGAAAATTTTTGTGAAATATTATAATTTTGGGGAAAACAAATTTTTTTTTTATATACATTATATTATTTAATTAAAAGGCAAACTTCCTTTTAAAGAAATCTACACTGGAAAATCCAGATATTTGTGTATAGGACTAAATATATGTTTGTAAACTGATTTTTGCCTAAACATGTTTAAATAAATTTTGGACTGCTATGCAGTTGAAAGGACTGATATATATATATATATATATATATATATATATATATATATATATATATATATATATATATATATATATATATATATATATATATATATATATATATATATATATATAGCTCGTATCTCATGGGTATTGCATTATTCTTGGAGTAGAGCTTTCTAGGATTTGCATTAACCAATCTAATGTATTTTATTGCTAAATTTCTTGTATATTAGTGAATTTTTATTTTCACACTTGCTACTGTGGTGTATCTGCAATGAAGTTTGCATAGTTTGTAATATAATATTTTATAAATGTTAAAAATTAAGTCATTACATCATTGTTTTTTTAATTTCAGGTGCCATGGAAAACTGGGGGTTAATTGTTTACCGAGAGACTTTATTACTCGTTGATCCACACAATACAAGTGCCGGTCATAAACAAAATATTGCTCTTGTTGTGGCTCACGAAATTGCACATCAGTGGTTTGGAAATCTAGTCACAATGGTAATTATTATTATTATTATTATTATTTAGTTTTAATTATTATGAAAACATGCGCATACCATTTACCTAATGAAACCAGTTCTTCCTGAAAGCAAATGTAGAAAAATGAAGGCTTCCCTTCAACATTTAAACATTTTTGTAACTGACTTAGAAAGTTTCAAATATATTAGTTAGTGTGACCTTGATAATAGCAACACTCTCCCATTGTATCGTGTCATTGAGGACGTCAGTTTTATTGTAAATTCGTCCTTTCATATGAATTGTGTGATGTGTAGTCTGGTAAACATCAATGGCAACCATTCATTCAAAGAATATAAGACTGTTAACTTTTTGACACTACAACCATTTTTTTCTTCATGTAAAAACTCGGTAGGAATTCAAAGTTGGTGTTTGCAAGTTAATTTTCTGTTTATGTAGATGAAACGAAGCGCTTTTCAATTGAGAACATAGTTCCACTAAATCACCCTTCACTAAGTGAAGTATAGTCTGTAGAGTAATGATTAAGTAACATTTACCTAAATTTATGACTATAAATAGTTTTCCTTTTATAGGAGATAAACTTATAATAGATTAAAAAGGACATAGAGCCCAGGGCTTCAAATATTATTAGTTAGTTAGTTATTCATATAATTTACATAGCTTTTATAAAAAAATAATAATAAAACGAAATCTGCGAATTTGAACAAAGCATTGGAAATAGAAGTTGAAGAATATTCGTAGATGTTTATATTGAAGGTAATGAGATCTTTAAATGTGTGAACAGTGATGGGAAGGAAGAGAGAGAGAAAAGAGAAGAGTATAAGATTGATTAAATAATCTTGTATTTCTACAGATTGATGTCAATAGATGCCAGCAGAAGTAGTTTTAGGAACAAAACATTAAGAGTAGAGTTAAAGACTCGAGCAATGACGATTTTTCGAGTTTGTAGAGTAGTGGTTAGGTAACATTTACCTAAATTTATGGCTATAAATAGTTTTTCTTTTTTCTTTTATATCGCTCCTGAGAGAAACTTATAATAATAGATTAAAAAAGGATAAAGAGCCCACAGCTTCAAATATTATCATTAGTTATTCATATAAATTACATTGCTTTTATAAAAAGAATAATCAAAGGGAATCTGCGAATTCAAATGAAGCATTGTAGACATAAGTTGAAGAATATTCGTTGATGTTTACTAGGGAACAAAGTGTAAGTCTCACATATTTAGAAAGTATCTTTTCTGCATACATTATTTATAGTTTCTATTTATAATAATAGGCTACACCTATTTGATTCGACATCGAACATAGATTATTCTTCGGAGGTAATTTTTCTAGTTAACTATTTATTTTAGTAATATATAGATAGAAAATTCCTTTGTCTATTTTCTTTTAATTTAAATATATATATATATATATATATATATATATATATATATATATATATATATATATATATATATATATATATATATATATATATATATATATATATATATAATAGGAGGAGGAAAGGGACTGGGGCCTCCAAAAGGCTTAGGAAGTTTATAAATTCTTTTAAATATATAATTAACTAAAAGCCAGTAATATATATATATATATATATATATATATATATATATATATATATATATATATATATATATATATATATATATATATATATAAATAATATATATATATATATATATAATATATATATATATATATATATATATATATATATATATATATATATATATATATATATATATATATATATATATATATATATATTATATATATATATATATATATATATATATATATATATATATATATATATATATATATATATATATATATATATATATATATATATATATATATATATACTATATATATATATATATATATATATATATATATATATATATATATATATATATATATATATATATATATATATATATATATATATATATATATATATATATATATATATATATATATATATATATATATATATATATATATATATTAGGGTTGGCCGACGCACGGGTGCGGTGCGGTGCGGTGCGTGGTGCGGTCATTTTTGTGCGGTGCGGTGCGGTGCGCAACGCATTTTCAAACCTGGATGGAAAGAAATTAAAAAAAAATCAACGAAAAATTTATCCTGCGAAATCTTCTGTTTAGATATATATATATATATATATAATATTATATATATATATAATATAATATATAATATATATATATATTATATATATATAATATATATAAATATATATATATATATATATATTAATATATATATATATAATATAATAAATTGATATATATATACAGAATATAAAGTATATATAATATATATAGATTGTATACTATATTGAATATATATATTCAATAGAGCAGTAATGATATATATATATATTATAAATATATATATAATATAACGTACTCCATACAGTGTGATATAGGAGCTATATATCATAGACATATATATATACGAGAAAAAGAAATAGCGAGAATATTAAAGGACAACGAAAGTAGTGGCGATATATATATATATTATATATATATATATACATACTCAATATTATATATATATATATATATATATATATAATATATATATATATATATATATATATATATAATATATAATATATATATATATATATAATTACGAAACTCATGCCTAGACAGCAAACCCTACTCTGTTTCCTCCTACTGTCTCTATCCTCAATTTTCAGCCAAAGGCGGATATTGCGCATATGTGCGCAATGATGTTGTCTGTTCTCGTGTCTCTAATTTGGAGTCTTCTGAATTCTCTACTTTATGGCTTAAACTTTCTTGCAACTCTACAACTAAATTCATTTGTTCTGTCTATTTATCTCCTAATCTACAGACTATCCAAAATTCTTCGACTATCTTAACTCCAAAATAGAACACATTCTTTCTTCTTCTCCTTTCTCCGAAATCATCATTTTAGGTGATTTCAATGTTCACCACCGCCAATGGCTTTCATCTAGTTCTCATGATCCAGCTGGTGAACTCGCCTACCAATTTTCTATCCAGAACAACCTTGAGCAGTTGGTGCATATCCCTACCCGATGGTGATGAACCCAACATACTAGATCTTTTCCTAACTTCTTATCCTTCTCCTTATACTGTTAAACTCTTTCCTCCTCTGGGTTCATCCGATCACCTTCTTATCTCTGTATCTTGTCCTGTCTCTTCAAGTCTTCCGCAAGAACGGCCCCCGCCTTCGGCGAGGAGACGTTTCTGGCATTTCGGTGCCACTAACTGGTCTGACTTGCGGTTGTACTTTTCTGATTTCCCATGGAATGATTACTGTTTCCGTGGGAGGGGTCCTCGGAAGTGTGCAGAGCGCATAACCGAGGTGATTCTCTCTGGCATGGAGGCGTACATTCCATTATTCTTTCCCTTTTACTAAACCTTAACAAACTTTGGTTTATCTCTACTTCTTCTCATGCTATCTGTCATAGGGATGCTGCCTTCAGAAATAACCGTCGTCTACAATTTCCAGAAACTCACTCATCCTTTATTTCATCCCGGAATCGTGCAAAATCTATTCTTCGTGAAACGAAAAACTCTTTTCTCCTACGTAAATGCAATAATCTCTCTGGTTCCTTTTCCTCTCGCCCTTTCTGGCATTTTGCAAAAAATGTCAACTCTAACTTTGCTTCTTCCTCTTTCCCTCCTCTAGTATCTTCTGACGGTACAACTGCCGTTTTGCCTTCCTCTAAAGCTGAACTCTTTCTCAAACTTTTGCCTTTAATTCAACCTTAGACGATTCCGGAGCTGTTCCTACTCCTTCAACCCCCTAACTCATTTATGCCTAAAATTGTAATTTCTTCTAAAGACGTCACTTCTGCTCTCTCTGAGCTTAACACTAAGAAGGCGTACGGTCCTGATGGTATTCCTCCTGTGGTTCTCAAAACTTGTGCTTCCGAGCTTGCACCCTGCCTTGGTAAACTATTTCGTCTTGTCTTTACTTCAACCTTCCCTTCTTGCTGGAAACGTGCGCTCATTCAGCCTGTGCCGAAGAAGGGGGACCCCTCTCAACCCTCTAACTATCGTCCTATTTCTTTAACCTCCGTTCTCTAAAGTTTTCGAATCTATCTTTAACAGGAAGATTTGGAAACATCTCAATTCTTCTAATCTTATCTCTGATCGCCAGTATGGCTTTCGTAAGAAACGCTCTACTGGTGATCTTCTTTCCCTTCTCTCTGACTCTTGGTCCTCCGCTCTTCGGCATTTCGGTGAATCTTTTGCTGTAGCGCTAGACATATCGAAAGCCTTTCGATAGAGTCTGGCACAAAGCTTTGATTTCCAAACTTCCCTCTTTCGGAATCTATCCTTCTCTCTGTGACCTTCTCTAATTTCCTTTCCGGTCGTTCTATAGACGGCCACCGTTCTTCCTTTAAATCTATTAATAGTGGTGTTCCTCAAGGGTCTGTCCTATCCCCAACACTTTTTCTACTTTTCATTAATGACCTTCTCTCTATTACTTCATCTCCTATCCACTCCTATGCTGATGACTCCACCCTTCATTACTCCTTTCATTTTGAAAGACGCCCCTCCAACAACAGTTAATAGAGCAAGGAAGGGTGGCCTTGGAGCAACTGACCTCTGATCTTTCTCGTATTTCAAATTGGGGCAGAGAAAACATGGTCGTTTTCAATGCCTCAAAAACTCAATTCCTCCATCTCTCTACTCGACACAATCTTCCACACAACTATGATATCTTCTTCGAAAACACACAACTCAAACCTTCATCTGTCCTTAATATTCTTGGTGTTTTCTTTTCTCGTGATCTTTCTTGGAAAGATCACATTACTTCTCTTTCTAAACAAGCTTCTAAGAGGTTGGGTGTCTGAGGCGCCTTCCTTCATGCCACCCAAGTTGCTTGCTCTGTATAGGGGTGTTGTTCGCCCTGTATGGAGTACGCTTCCACATTTGGTGGTTCATACATACAGCTCTAAAAGGTAGTCTAGGGCTTTTCGTCTTAACTCTCTCTCTTACTAACTCTCCAATCTCTTTCTGCGTCGAATTTTGCGTCATCTCTCTAGTCGCATTAAATTCTCTTCTGATCATACCTCCTGAGAAGGGCTCGTGCGATACTTTCTACACAGTCTCATCCTTTCTCTGTCCATACTCTCTGACCCAGACTTAACAGCTATGCTCATACTCTACTGGTAAAGTCTAACACATTCCCTTTATCATATTTCAAAATTTTTTTGTATATATATATAAATATATATTTAAAAAAATAAAAAAAAAAAAAAAAAAAAAAAAAAAAAAAAAATATATATATATATATATATATAATATATATATATATATATATATATATATATATATATATATATATATATATATAATATATATATATATATAATATATATATATAATATATATATATATATATATATATATATATATATATATATATTATATATATATATATATATAATATATATATATATATTATATATATATATATATATATATAATATATATATATATATATATATATATATATATATATATTATATATATATATATATATATATATATATATATATATATATATATATATATATATATATATATATATATATATATATATATATATATATATATATATATATATATATATATATATATATATATATATATATATATATATATATATATATATATATATATATATATATATATATATATATATATATATATATATATATATATATATTATATATATATATATATATATATATATATATATATATATATATATATAGAATGGTGGACAGACTTATGGCTAAAAGAAGGATACGCAAGTTTTTGTGAATACCTATGTATTGATGAACTACTCCCTGAATACGATATTTGGACACAATTCGTCACAGACATTTACATATCTGGATTGGAACTGGATGGCCTCCGAAACTCTCATCCAATAGAAGTACCTGTTGGAAATCCATCTCAAATCGAAGAGATATATGATCAGATTTCATACAATAAAGGAGCTTCTCTTATTCGAATGATGCATAGTTATATTGGTGACGAGGTTTGGCTCTTGTAATTAATAGTTTCCAATATTTAAAAATTAAAAGCGTGAATATTATTGTACTTTAATTTTTATTAAATACTCGAAAATAGATGATAAAACTTTTATTGTTGGAATATATGACTTTATTCTTTTTAATTCTATTTGCTCTATACATTTTGTAGTGTTATCTGGTATCTTATTAATCATTACAATCTTTAGTTCTGTATGCTTATCTTCTACCCTTAAATAATTACAAATAATTTGCTTGATTTTCTTTTTAGGATTTTAGGAAAGGAATGAGTTTATATTTAAATCGTCATAAATATGGCAATACTGTAACCAAAGACTTATGGAATGCCCTTGAGTGAAGCCTCTGGTAAAGAAATAGCTAAACTAATGGCTAGCTGGACCGAAAAAATGGGCTTCCCAATGGTTACGGTCACTTCACATCAGAACCAAAATAATAGAATTCTTACTTTGACACAGAAAAGATTTATAGCTGATGGTTCTCCTGGTAATATATATATATATATATATATATATATATATATATATATATATATATATATATATATATATATATATATATATATATATATATATATATATATATTATATATATATATATATATATATATAATATATATATATATATATATATATATATATATATATATATCTATGATTGAAATATTGCTAAATACTTAATTTATAGAGTAAATTTCTTTTTCTCTTTATCTCTTAACTCAAACATCAATTGTTACAAGGGTATGGCTTTATATAACTGGAAGTTCACAAATAAATATATATATATATAATATATAATATATATATTATATATATATATATATATATATATATATATATATATATATATATATATATATATATATATATATATATATATATATTATATATATATTAGACGAGAAGAACCAAGAATGGGTAATTCCCATCAGCGTTCGAACATCAAAAAAGAGCTCAAAACTAGCCAAAGATTTTGTATTGGATTCAAAAACGTCAAAAATTGTTTTAGAAGATGTCTCAGAAGATGATTGGATTAAAGTCAATGTGAATTCTGTTGGATTTTACAGGTCAATTTTCTTTCTTCATATAATAGTATTTGTTGTTCGATAATTTTTCCCGATGACTGTTTGTTAAGATATATATATATATATATATATATATATATATATATATATATATATATATATATATATATATATATATATATATATATATATATATATATATATATATATATATATATATATATATATATATATAAACTATTTGAAAGAGAGCTCTTGTTAATTGAAACTAACTCTTTGTCCATTTAAACCTTCTTTCCTTATATACTAAGGTATTTATATTAGTCTAGTATTTGAAGTTATACCTTGTGGGAAGAAATTTACAAAAATTGATTGGTTGTAAAATATTTTTTTCTTCTTTCTAGAACTCAATATCCATCAGAAATGTTGAATGTACTCCAACAGCCTATTTCTGCCAAAGTTCTTCCTCCTCTCGATCGACTAGGAGTTATAGATGACTTGTTTGCAATGGTAGTTCTAAATAATTATTTGTATTAGTTTGGATGTAAGGTGGGTCAATGGACCTTAATGTTTTGCAAATTATTCGTAGTATGGGCCTTCGCCCAGAAAGTACAGAACTTATATTCTGTATGAAAATATTTTAATTTTCCTTATGTAATATCAACTTAAATGAATTTTGGAATACTTCACACTCAGTCTTTAATTTTTTTTTATATTCTATTTCACTTCAAACCATTGCTACAAATGCATCACGTATCTTTCGGACAGCATTAACATTAAATATTTGTATCAGAAGAATATTTTTTGAAAGATACATTTCAAATTTTTCAGCAGTAATATCATTTAAATAATTCATTAATTATTTTGATTTTCTAAGTAATAACTTACAAAACTTGACCTAATTATGGTGTTTGCTTTTATTAAAGGTACAAGCTGGCTATAGTTCAACTGTAGATGTTCTGAGATTTCTTAAAAGTTATGAGGATGAAACTAATTACACAGTGTGGGCCTCCATCCACAATATTACAGCACAGATAAATCAACTTGTATCACATACGTCTTTTCAACCACTTTATCAAACCTTCATAAGAAGAATTTTAGCAAAAATATTTATTGAAACTGGATGGGACTCGAAACCTAATGAAAGTAGGAGATTATTATTATTATTATTATTATTATTATTATTATTATTATTATTGTTGTTGTTGTTTTGATTATGATTGATTGATTATTATTATTATAGGTCATGATAATTATTGTAAATTGAAATTAATTTTGAGTAATCTTCATATCAGTTTGAATTTAATAATTAATTTGAATAACTTTGATAATACCTATATTCAAAGCTGGATCCAAAAAACTTTTAATATCCAAAAAATAAAGTGGTTTGGTGTCTTGAGTCAAGGCGAGAGCCGGATAATTTTAAAAGAATA
>SEYY01023540.1:55000-70000 GCA_009176605.1 Armadillidium nasatum
GAAATTCATGAAAAATTCAATAGGGATGCAGGAAGAGAAACCAAAAGTAGTAGTCATAGTTTCACAAATTTAAATAATATTGGTCTGGTAGGCCTAACAGTTTCTTATTCTGATAGTAGTCTAAAAAAAGTAAGTTGTAGCTTAAGAATAATTAGCATTAAATAGTATTTGGAAAGAGATACTGTATAAAGACAATTGAAAGGAATAAAAAAATTTAAAAATCTGTTTTATTTAATAGTAATTTATATAGATAAGGCCCTGTTGTGGTTTTATAATAAAATTTGGAATTTTTCAGTTCAAAGTATGCACTGAATATTTTTTAATCTATAGAAATTATCAAAACAAAATAAATGTAAAAGCATTAAAGAAAGTCTAATAAAGTATTGTATATCACTTCTATAAAGCAAAAGGAAAAAATATTAAAATTTTATTAAAATAGTAATAGTAGTATTTTAAATTTGATGATAGATTTCTTTTAGAAGCTATTGAAATTAAATGTGTCAATTATATTAAAACATTTTTAATTATTTTAGAGTTATGGTATAAGTTATAGTTATGGTATATTTATTTTCTTATACGAAAGGTAAATATAAAACAGAAGCATAAATTATATTCACTGTATTCATAGATTCTTTAGAGTAAATTTTATGTACTTATTTTGAATTAAATAAACACCTTAATAAGGATATTTATATCAAACTATTGAAATTATTTAATATTACAGCTTTGGAAAATTAGAAGTCTTCATCCTTTTCTCTTCTTTAGTATTAAAATATACCATAACTATTACAAGATTTATATATATATATATATATATATATATATATATATATATATATATATATATATATATATATATATATATATATATATATATATAGTAAATATCCAAGTTAGTTTTATTTTTATTATTAACTGGATATTTAAAAATTAGTTATTACTTGTTTAAAAATTTGCATAAAAATACATAATATAATTTTTGTTTTATTTAATATAGACAAATAAATGTGTCATAATTGCAATTTTCAGATGATGAGTATTTAATAGTTAATATTTATATACACATTTATTGAATAAATTTTACTAGTTTTTGAAACTGAAATAACATTTTTATAACTAGTCTATATTGTTGAAGTGTATCTCTAAATTCCATAAATGTCCAGTCATAAAATTTTTCACAAACCAAGCCAAAAGTGGTGTTGCCTACATAAATAAAGATCTAGCTATGTAATATTGTAAAATAAAGTTTCAATAGTTTTAGTTCTTTATAGGATTTTATAAAATTTTATTTTACAAATTTAAAATAGGAAAAAATAAATTGTGATTAAAAATAAAAAAATCTATCCATTCTTTTGATTAAATGTAACATATATAGTATAATATTAATAGCTCAAAATATCATTGTAATATAACTAGAGATTAATTAATTAATCAAGTAGTAATAAATATAATATATTAAAAGGATAAATATATACTCTATTAAATTTATAAAAATTTTGATAGTTATTTTTTTAAATTATTTTTATTAATTTTCTATGAATTTGTTATATTTGAATATGAAAATAATAAATTAATTAATTATTTTCTTTTATAGAGTGAAATTTCTCAAAAAAATTACATTAGATCTATCCCCAATACTTATTCAAATTCCAGTAGGGACTCTACCAATAAAGGTAAAATTTATTTCTACATTTTCTTTAATATAAAAACCCTATTTTTAAATAATGTTATATAAGTATATTTTTTATATTTTTCTATAATGGTTATATAAACAATCATAGTTTCACATTTTTATTAAACTTTATATATATATATATATATATATATATATATATATATATATATATTATATATATATATATATATATATATATATATATATATATATATATATATATATATATATATATATATATATATATATTTTTTTTTAAGCAGAATATAATATTGTAGCAACTACTGTTAAGTACAAATTTGAGTTTGAATTACCATGCCAAATCGAAAATAAAGAAACAATATCAGCATTACAAAGAGCAAAAACTTTAGAGTGCAAAAAACAAATTGCTTCTGTGTCGTGTCAAGTAAGCTATTTAACAGTGACTCATTGTTAACTAGTTATTAATATTTGCTTGTAAAAAATTTTTCAATAGTAAAATATTTATTATTAATAATATTATTATTATCATTATTATCCTTATCATCATCATTATCATCATCATCATCATCATAATTATCTATTCTGTGAGTCTTGACCTTATGTAAATTTATAGGTATTTCGAAATCACTGTAGAATTAAATTAGAAATTCAAATTATTATTCTTATTATTATCTCAATGCATGCCATTTTATATATATATATATATATATATATATATATATATATATATATATATATATTATATATATATATATATATATATATATATATATATATATATATATATATATATATATATATATATATATATATATATATATATTATTATATATATTATAATTATTTTTTATTTTTTTTTATTTAATTATTTTTTAATTTTTTTTTTATTATTATTATTATCATCATCATTATTAATATTATTATTATTAATCCATTAAACTTATCTATTATTTATTTCTTTGAACAGATAGCAAATGGTACATTTTACCCATCAAAACTAGTCAGTTTCTGCCCAACCCATGGTGCGTTATATATATATATATATATATTATATATATATATATATATATATATATATATATATATATATAATATATATATATATATATATATATATATATATATATATATATATATATATATATATATATAATATTGAGGATCAGAGTGATATTTGAACATTAATTCTGTAGATAATTTTATTATTATTGTTTGTCAAAAAGAACATCTTATTAAAAAGTAATTAAAATTACTTTTCTTTTGCTTTTATTCAGAAGAAGTCATATTAACTTACAATCATTTTTCCCTTTTTATATTTTATACAAATGTATATTTTAAAGTATCACCATAATTCTTTTTTATAATCTTTCCTCAAAGTATCCATTCTTGTGCTCTCTCTTACATATGATGCTCATTATGTCATCAGTAAAATAATCAGTAAACTATTATAGCTGTGTGTAGTGTTTTCTTCTGTACATTATTTTTTTTTTTTTTCAAACTTAACTATATATATATATATATATATATATATATATATATATATATATATATATATATATATATATATATATATAATATATATATATATATATATATATATATATATATATATATATATATATATATATATATATATATATATATATATATATATATATATATATATATATATATATATATATATATATATATATATATATATATATATATATATATATATATATTCTCTTCTCCTTTCAATTTAAATAACTCTTTAATTCATTAGTTACTTCGTTAATTTTTATTGCTTATTTGTTAATTAATTAAAATAAAATTATAAATTTGATTAAAAAACTATTTCTTATTTTATATGCTGCCTCTTTAGGAAAAAAAAAAAATATATATATATATATATATATATATATATTATATATATATAATATATATATATATATATATATATATATATATATATATATATATATATATATATATATATATATATATATATATATATATATATATATATATTATATATCTATTTTTAGTGTGTGTGTTCTGTGTCTGTGTGTGTTGTGTCTGTGTTGTGTGTGGGTGGTGGGTGTGTGTTGTGTGTGTTTGTGGGTCTGTGTGGGTGGGTGATTGGCAGGATTTGACTTCAGCTACCATGTTACTCTAGGAAGTAATTTTATTCAAATGTAGCAGTCATGCTTTTTTATTTTTCTGATGGATTATTTTAACACCTTGTGTAGGTTTTTAATGTTTATGATGTGTGTGATATTGGAATTTTTGTATCTTAATATTCTTTAATAAACTTGCTTATAGTAATAGTTTTTATTTTTTTGTTGAAATTTTTGATTTAATATGTATTAAAAATTTAAAAATATTAATCTGAACAAATGTTCATAAAAAATACATTGCCAAGAATCATTAACAACATTGTCTGTTGCCCTCATAACCTAACTCTTTCGTATACCGAGGATTCAACACTACAATCTTTTCATTTGAAAGGAATTTTTCTCTTACATTTAAAGTTACCTCTTAACTTCACTTTATAATTCTTTTTTCGCTGACCTATAAAGGATTTCCCGGTGGGGTTTCCATAATTTCAATTTCCAAATTTCCTGTCTCATTGAATGGTTTTGTGTTTCGTACCTGTGAACAATATAAACATTTGTAGTAAACACATAAGGATGCTTCAAGAAAACTTGGAATCTGTTCAGGTTGCTTAGTAACTTTTCATATTTACTTACAAATTCTCTTGACTCATTATCTTTACAATATTAATTTGTGGTTAGATATTTTTTATAGGTTCTTTACAAATTCTCGAGTTAACTGACCGCTCGTAGTTCAGCTCTATTAAAGCTCCCTGAGAGCATAAGTGTCTTGAGTTTTGTGTGGAGATTGGGAGCTCCAGTCTTGTTCATTGTGGTCCTTCTTTCTTTCTAACGACCTTAGTTATGTAAAATTCTCATTCACGTTATGTATTATTTATCAAATTTTATTTTTTATTTATTTATTTATTTTAAAGCTCATTCACCTTAGATATTTCTGTGAGGTAGAAGTCAATCTCCTATTTTATGCCCCTCCATGAAAAAATAGGGTTTTGCCCGTGAGGGGTGGTGTCAGTTTATAGGAAAAACTTCAGAGCAAAGGCAAATTTTAATTTTGTAGAATACTGCAAACTGGTTTATATATATATATATATATATATATATATATATATATATATATATATATATATATATATATATATATATATATATATATATATATATATATATATATATATATATTGTCTTATATTTACATGTTATCACAGTGGATCAAATTCATGTTTCTATTGAGTTAAAAATATATATGATTATTATTATTCCTTGTTATTATATTTTAAAGATTGGCACAATAATTTAGTTAAATGTGGATAAATTTTGATGTAGATGTGCATTTAGCAACAAAGTGCTTCAGCAGTAATTAATATCTTTGTATATTATTTGTAAATAGGTCGCATTAAAGGAAAGTCTCTGGGTTGTTACAAGGATAACAGAGAAAACCGCATACTGAAAGGCCACTTGTCCACATTGAAGAAAAATTCACCTAATATATGTGCTGAACTGTGTCTTCAGAGAGGTTACATATATGCTGGGGTTCAGTATTCGTAAGTATATATATATATAGTGTTAATAACAGCATAGTTCCAATCTTCAGAACTCTTAACACCAACCCCATTGCTTCCTTTTATGCCATTATTATAAAGGTTGTTTACTCACCCTGTCTAATGTTGCTTTGAAATATTCTGTTATCATTATTTAACGTAATGTTAAGAGTATACCTCTAAATCCAGACATTCCGTCCCCATTATCACAGTTATTATGCCCTCAGCCTTAGGTCTTTGTTGACCCTGAGCAATTATCAGAGTGAGGACCTCGATAATATGCTGCTTTTAGGTCAGCATTGTGGAAAATATGTGTGATATTTTGGGAAGGTATTGTATATTATGAAAAAAGCCTTGAGAAGTTCTCAGTTTTAGATATTTTTCAAACAGTTCAACATTTTCAAAGATTTTATATTTTTCTTGTTATTAAATTCTAAATTTTGTTATAGTTTATTACATTATGTGCACCAAGTGTATTAAAAAAAACTACCATTCACTAAAGCAACTACTTTTAATAGAAAATATAATTAAAAGACAATGTTCTAGCTTAATTTATTATTTGCAAAATTATTTATAAACTCTGGTAATCCATTAACTCTATAATTTTACAATCGATCAATAAGAGTACTAAAGCCTAAACTATTGAAATGTTTTTGTGACATACTCGATTGTATATAATGTTTTTGTGCCCTCAACCAGAGGCTACTGTAATTGGTATGGTTAGCAAAATTTTTAGAGCAGAAAGGTTTGGTAAGAATGGTGTAAATTTTTTTATTTTTTTAAAAATAAATTTTAAGCAATTGAAAATCACACTTCTTTCTTGAACCAGATTACAAAACATTAAAAAAATGTCTATTCACTTCACAAATTAAGTGAGTTTATTTCTGAAACCGAATGATCAGAAATTGCATTAAAATTATTACAGACATCTATAAGTTCTTTTTCATTCACAGATTTAATTTTTTTTTTTATAATCGTAGAGAAACCCAAACTGTTCTGCATGATTCCTTATTGGTTAGATTATTCATGTGATAACATCAATGTTTGATCAAATAGAACATTAAAATTTTGTTCAAAATTTCTCTTTTGGATCAAAGAATAAGTTTATTGTGACTTTCATGAAAAAATTGTTTCTTGGCTCTAACTACAGACATTTGTTATATATGAAGTTGCAATTTCTTTCAGAACTCATGTCGAGTTCTAATGCCAATTCTTTGGGACTAAATTGAGTTGAATTTAAACTTTCCTTATAAGATATTTTAGATCAAGGTTTTGACCCAATGTTTCAATAAAAATGCCTTCTAATGTGTTAGTTTTCTGTTCATTCTTTATAAATATAGTCTTTAATTAAAATCATATATATTATATATATACTCTTACTCTTTATATTTTATTATATTAATTTATACATTATTTGTTAAACATTTTAATTATTTATTTATAAATTTTTTTAATTTGCAGTAAAGAATGTTTTTGTGGCAATAATGATATTCCATCGGAATATCGCGTTCCAGATAGAGAGTGTAATATGAACTGTACTGGGGATGATACTTCTCTTTTGAGATGTGGCGGATTTCTTCGGGTTTACATTGTCGAAACTGGATTAGGAAGTAAGATTTTCTCAGATGAATAATAGTATATAAATTTTTATATTTTTTATTCACTTATATATATATATATATATATATATATATATATATATATATATATATATATATATATATATATATATATATATATATATATATATATATATATATATATATATATATATATATATATATATATATATATATATATATATATATCAGAAACAAATATTAGCCCATTGGTATCTCCTGGAACTAATTCTTCTGTTAGAATAGCTTATATTCTAACTCTGAACGGTCGCGCCCTACGACAAGTATACAGAGTTTTTAAAGCTCTCTTTCATATAGATCATTATTTCATTTTACACGTTGATTCTGTAAGTATAATATATATATATATATATATATATATATATATATATATATATATATATATATATATATATATATATATATATATATATATATATATATATATATATATATATATATTGTATTTATTACCACTGATGAACCTAAATTAGTGGATTCATTACACCTACTGCAGTAAGTCTTACCCAGGGGAAATTATTGTTGTTTGTTTTTTTGTTTTTGTTTTTGTTTTTTTGTTTTTGTTTTTTTTGTTTGTTTTTTTCAAACTCTGCTCTCGGCTCAAATTATCATGGTGTTGTTGTTACTGATGGTCCTGGTTCCGAGACAAGTAGAGAATATAAATCTTGTATGTTGGAGTAGCGGTTATTGTTGTAAATGTAGGCTATGTTTTTTTTTAGTGATATGTAGGTATCGAGATTAGTTTAATAATACACTTTGTCATAAGCTCTAAATTTAAAATAATTACAGAATTTTATATATATATATATATATATATATATATATATATATATATATATATATATATATATATATATATATATATATATATATATATATATATATATATATATATATATATATATATATATATCAGCGTCAGTATTACCTTTATCGGGAGCTTCTCAAGTTAGAAAAAACATTTAATAATGTAATCCTATCACGAAAGAGATTATCATCTATTTGGGGCGGTTCCTCTTTACTCACAGTTCTATTGCATTGCATGGAGTTAGCCATAAGAAAAGATTGGAAGTGGGATTTTATTATAAATCTGAGTGAATCGGATTTTCCTGTGAAGTAAGCCTTGAATGTTCTGAAATATTTTAAGTATTTAAATAGTTTTCTTTTTTATAAGTTTATCTAAAAATTTGAAAGTTACTTTGTAACTTTTGTATATATAATTGATGTAGTTCTAATAATGTTTCATAATTTTAGTTTAACAATAATAATTTTTCTTTTTTTTTCTTTTTTGTAGAGCCAACAAGGATTTGGTTGACTTTTTGTCAGTGAACAAGAATAGAAATTTTTTAAAGTCTCACGGACACGAAACTCACAAATTTTTAAAGAGACAGGGCTTAGACAGGACCTTCTTGCAATGTGATAACCATATGTGGATACTTGGGGAAAGAAAACTCCCCGCAGGTAAGAAATAATAATGATTATTATTACTTTTTATCATCATCTTTATTTTTACTTTTATACATTCTTCTAAAAATATTTTTCAATATTTTTACTGTTAATATTTAAATATGATTAAATTATTATTATTATTATTATTATTATTATTATTATTATTATTATTAATAGTAGTAGTAGTTTGTTTATCATTATTTCAGTGTCGATTCATCTCACTCTCAACCTTTCTCACTCTTACGAAGTAAAAAATGCCTCAAAGTAATTTAAAAAAAAAAAATCTTAAATTGACAAAATTAATTATTTTATTTATTTATTTATTTATTTATTTATTTATTTATTTATTTATTTATTTTTTTTTGCTGTGTGCTATGTACTGCTCAAAATTGTTTCCAGATTTGTAAAATTCAATAAAAGGAGAGCTGAGCAAATATTAATAAGTCAGTGCTTTTTTTTTTTTTTTTTTTTTTTTTTTATTTCCTTTTTCACTTTTATTTTTTTTTACACAATTAGAAATTATTTGTTTTTTGAGATAATACCAATTGTATTCTAAAAAAATTGTCTTCTACCCTACACACCAGAACATTTTAAATTCTACCTAATGCATAGGGTATTTAAAGGTAATTTTCAATTTTAATAAATTTGTGAGGTACATTATAGTAGATATTCCAGTATCTTTTAATTTTATAGTAAAATTTGCATTTTAACTTTTTTTTTTTTCTCTACTTCAATATCTCTTAAAGATATCTCTTTATACAGGAATTCGCATTGACGGTGGTAGTGACTGGATTTGTTTAAATAGAAAATTTGTCGAATATGTTGTTCTCAGTCAAGACATGATGGTTGAAGGATTGAAACATGTCTTTAGTTACTCGCTTCTTCCTGCTGAGGTTCGTTAATTTTTCGTATGTATTCTTGATTACTTGAATTTAAAAAGTTGTATTTGTAGATAATTGTAATTAATGAAATATGTCGCAACGATTTAACTAATATCCATATGCTGAAGTTTAGTTTATATCAATTACAGTATCCTTAGTTTTTTTTGTAGCCTTGACTTGTTAAAAGTGATAAATACTTCTTTAGCATCTACTTTCACCCTTACATACTTTCCTCCCTGTCTTTTATTTCTATTATTTCTGTAAACGTATTTATAGTAATATGAAGAAGGGTTGCTTAGTGTAATTCGGGAGTTGGAACAACACTATTTTTTGGGTGGAGCAGTAACCAGAACAAAAGCTTTTTTAAGAAAGTAAACCTGTAAATTCATCCTATTTATTTTAGACTTAGTGCATTATTGTTATCTCGTAAGAGGAAGAGGTAATTGCTAAAAAGTTTCTTTTATAATTTTTTACTAAGGCTGATAAGACATGTTTGTATTTAACTTAGATATGATTCTGTTAGTCTCCAAAATTATCCAAATAATTTTTTTTAATTACAGATACTTTTTTTCGGCATTCTATTTAAAATGAAGAAATTAGACTCTATACTTTAAATTTTGAGATTGAGTCCTTTTCAGGAAACATATAGAGAAAAATTTAGTTTTAGATTTTAAATTAACTTTGTGTATTGATGTTTGTTATTTTTTTCCAGTCTTTTTTCCATACGGTTCTTCGGAATTCGGAGTACTGCCAAACCATAGCAGACAACAATTTACACATTACAAACTGGAAACGAAAACTCGGTTGCCGCTGTCAACATAAACACATTGTTGACTGGTGTGGATGTTCCCCTAATGATTTCACTCTGAAGGATTGGCATAAATTTGAGGTAAGCTTGTTGCTCTTAATTTCGACAAGCAAAATATTTTATTTCTCTAATCATAAAAGCAAATTAATTGTTAATAAACAATAATTAAAATTGATGTTTAATTTTGTATATATATATATATATATATATATATATATATATATATATATATATATATATATATATATATATATATATATATATATATATATATATATATATAGAATTCAAAAAACAAGCATTTATTCTTTGCCCGGAAATTTGAATCTGTGAAAAGCGTTAAGGCCATTAATAAAGTGGATGAATGGATCTATGGTCAATACGACCCAGGTATGTTGTTGTTATTATTATTATTATTATTATTATTATTATTATTATTATTGATAGTATATTTCAATTAATAATAAAATTTCAAGTCTTCTTTTGAAATATCATTTTTAATTTTGCAGAACTTGTTACTAATTTAAATTCCTACTGGGAAAATATTTATCATTACGAAGATCCTCCCAATGCTAAAGGGGATGTTGAGCTTACTTTTTTCCATTCCATCATGAGGTTGGCAGCTTCTCAGATTACAGACCTTATAAGTTCTGGTATTGCTAATCGTGTTATGGAACCTCAAGATTGGAATATTGTTCCAGTTCTTCCGTCCCAAGCTTTTACATATCATATACATGACAAGTTTCAGGTAATCTATTTCCACCAATATATATATATATATATATATATATATATATATATATATATATATATATATATATATATATATATATATATATATATATATATATATATATATATATATATATATATATATATATATATATATATCAGGGTATTATAATAGAATTTATTGCAAGAACAAAATCCGGAATAGGTTTGAAATTTGAAGCTCTGGCAGAACATCAAAATCAATTTGAAGTGATTTATTACAATGACTTTTCTAAAAGAATAATAGTGAGTAGTTTATTTTCATATTTATCTTATCCTTAAGGTTTTTCTTAAATGTTTTGTATTTTTAATTGCTTAATTTTAATTTGGTAATACGAATAATTCCATGAAGTGTGTTGTAAGTTGGGGTAATATTTTTGTTAAATACTTGAAAATATAACGATACTGCATGTATATTTGTTCTGTAATATAATTTATTAGAAATGGACTCCGGCAAAAGTTTTACCATTTTTATATTTCTTTATTATCACAATTTTGTTTTTCTTATTTGATACTTTTTTATTTATTTATTTTTTTATTTTTTTTTTTATAGAATATGGAAATTAATGTGAATTTAGATTTAAAAGAGCAGATGTTTAGAAATTTTGGCCAATATTTAGGACCTTCTGACGAACTTTTTGTTGCCTTGTGGTTGACACAAGATCTTGAGACTGAAAAGGATGATAAAAAAGTGAAGGAAAATGAAGAAGTAGATATCATCCTAATTGATCCTTTAGAAATTGTCGCTGCAAGGCAGAAAGTGAAAATATTGCATGACGAGGTATACGCCTTTCTTATATATATATATATATATATATATATATATATATATATATATATATATATATATATATATATATATATATATATATATATATATATATATATATATATATATATATATATATATATATATATATAAACAAATTAAATTGTTAATAATTTTTTTGTGTTTACAAAGTATTAAAATATTTTTTTTTCTGTTTTAAGCTTAAAAAAAGTTTTTTTTTTTTTTTTTTATAATTAATTGCCTCAAAACTCTTGAACTGTAACAGCGTTTGTACCAGAAATCTTCCACCCCACCCAATTTAGTTTTGAATATAGATTACTTGTAAATAAAATAAAATAAATACAGACATACAACATCTGTATATTACGACTATTTGTACAGCCTCGCAGTACGAGTACGTAATATGATCAATAGGTTGGTAAAATGAAACAAAATGAAAATCTTGTTCAGGCCTTAAAATATTTTTCCTTTAAATTTATTGTATATTTTTTATATCCTTTTATTCTTAAAGGTAATAATTAATTTTGAATTGTATTATATTTTACAGAAGTTTTCTCTGTCACATGTTCTAGAATTTAAATATTCTATTCATATGATATATTTTTTTTTTTCTTTCTTTCTTTCTAAAAGTGTCATTTACAAGAATTTTTTTAGAAATTAATAAAAAGAGGAATTTTTTAGTTGAAGACTAAAAGCTAAATTACATACATATACACAAGCTTGTTTTATTACAGATTAGATTAGATAATAAATGTCCTTAAAAAAATTACTTTCACTTTACATATTACTTTTAGATTTCCTCGCATTCCATACCTATGAATAAGCCTTTGAGACCCGGTATGTGGACGGCATTTCTAGCGCACAATGGAAAAATTTTGGCTTCACTGAAATTTCCAATTTTGCCTTTGCAATTTGCTCAAGCAAGACAGATATCTATTTCTGAAGGAAGGTAAATTTTGTGTAATATATATATATATATATATATATATATATATATATATATATATATATATATATATATATATATATATATATATATATATATATATATATATATATATATATATATATATATATATATATATATATATATATATATATATATAGACAGACACTTCATACAGTATATTTTTTTTCTCTCTCAATAATTATTATTAGTGTTGCTGATAGTAATAATATTAGTTTCAATAGTAGTTTCGTACATGTTAGCCTGAAATTATTTCCCTCTACAACGATTTTCTGCATAAAATTTTATACGAATATATTATTATTATTATTATTATTATTATTGTTATTATTATTATTATTATTATTATTATTATTATTATTATTATTATTATTATATGATAGAAGCCTTCATATTGGTCCGGGGAAGCCATACTCCAATATATCATATGATATTTTAAATACTCTGAAGAGCCCAGATTCCAAACCCAACTTCAATGTATCACTCTATCCCGGTAATAAATATCTCTTAAAAGAGGCAGATGAGCTGGGACGTTCTTTCGGTCCTGCCTTGGCCAAGTGGATCGACGAAATAGTTGAGAGGTGTGTGAATTTAACTTGTGATTAGTATTTTTATTAGTTTTAATGAAGTAAATTTTGAAAAATTAATTGTTTATTTTAAACGTTTAATGAACTTTACATAGGTCATACCAGATAACGGAATTTTGCCACATTTCTCAAGCAGATGTTTCCCCGACAATTAAGAAGTTTATCCCAGTTTGTGAAGAATCTCACTGGAGTTCTCATTCTCCAGACCCGAAGTCAAAACTGACGGAAATTGAGATTAAAACAGGAAGGTTAAAAGATCCATTTCGCTTACCAAAAAAGTCTTGATGTCTTATTTTTTGTGAAGGTTTTAGTTAATTGGTTTCATTTTCTACTTATATATATATATATATATATATATATATATATATATATATATATATATATATATATATATATATATATATATATATATATATATATATATATATATATATATATATATATTTATATATAATATATATATATTTTATTTAATAATATTTTTATTTTAAATAATAAATTAAAAAAAAAAAAAAATATATATATATATATATATATATATATATATATATATATATATATATATATATATATATATATATATATATATATATATATATATATATATATATATATATATATATATATAATTATATATATATTATATTAAAATAGATTTTAATTTTTAACTTCATAAAATGCTTAGTGTTTATCAAATTAGTTCTATTTTAATTTAAAAATTTTTTAACACTAACGAATTTTTTAAAATAGCAATTTTGTTAACTAGTGCTTTCATTTAAATGTCTTCAGTCTCTTTAATTATTTGTTTTGGTTTGGTTTATGTATTTTAGTGAGATACTTAATTAAGTAGACATTTTGAGTTCTGTCATAACGTGTGAGATATGTGAGTTGTTTTTATTATTTTTTATACCTTATTATTATTATTATTATTATTATTATTATTATTATTATTATTATTATTATTGTTTTTATTATTATTATTATTATTATTATTATTATTATTATTATTATTATTATTATTATTTTAAGTGAATGCATATCATTTTGTGCCATTAACTGTTTTTGCACAAAATATTGGGGTCACAATAAATTTTACTTAGGTTTTATATAAAAAATAATATATAACAAGGTTTTAAAAGTTTTATATATATATATATATATATATATATATATATATATATATATATATATATATATATATATATATATATATATATATATATATATATATATATATATATTATATTATTATATATATTATTATTTCTATTATTATTATTATTTGAGGATGGGCTTATACCCTTTTAAGGTAACTAGTCTCCTTCATCATCTTGGCCTTAAACTCTTCTATTTTGCAGTATAATCGATCAACTTAATAAATATGATCTGCGAAACTAGTCCTCGAGTGTTTTGAAGCTTTTATAGATCAAGGAAGGAGGAGTTTCCTTTGTGGTTCGCGTAATATATAGACTCATGACTACTTTAAAATCAAGTAATTTCTTTTATAATTTCCCCAGTGTTTTTTCGTAGATGTTACCACCAGTTTAGTTCTTTGAATTCGTTTCGCTGCAGTTTTTCCTTTTATGATGAAAAAATAGTTATAAAGTTTTCTCAATCCTTATAAAGAACATTTACTTACAAGGTTTTTTAAGTTTGCACATATTTCGGCTCATTTCAGAAAATGAAAAGCAAGCTTTAATTATTTTTATTGCTAACTTTATCTACTTATAGAGAGATTAAATCCACTACCTTTTTTACTGAAGTATAGAAATGGCTTGTCATTTTTTTTTTAAATGGTGAACCGTTATTTTTACTT
>SEYY01023540.1:75000-110000 GCA_009176605.1 Armadillidium nasatum
ATTAATTTTTGTTTAATAATAATTAATATTAATGAATGTCATTATTTTATAGTATTTTAGTGCGAATTCATAAATTTGTTAACAAAGAAATGCAATAGAAGTTAAGGTTATATATATATATATATATATATATATATATATATATATATATATATATATATATATATATATATATATATATATATATATATATATATATATATATATATATATATATATATATATATATATATATATAACGGCTAAAATTATTTCCATAGCAGAAACAGGTTTAAAAACTTATTTGAATATTAAATTTGACAAATAAATAAATAAATTAATACAGCTTGTGACAATCTGACGACGATGAGATACTTGAGCACCAGAGGAGGGGAGAGAAATCTCAGATTTGAAGACGTTCTCTTTGCAGGTCAGCATATATATATATATATATATATATATATATATATATATATATATATATATATATATATATATATATATATATATATATATATATATATATATATATATATATATATATATATATATATTTATATATATTAGGGATGGAGTGATACCAAAATTTTTACCGATACCGATACCGATACCTAAAAATTCCCCGAAGCCGATACCCGATACCTGAAAATATGCCGATACTACTACCGATACAACTACCGATACCGATACTTTACTCCTATACAATTTTTTTGCCGATACCGATACCGATACTGAAAAGGCCGATACCGATACCGGTATCGGAAAATATGCCGATACTTACCGATACCGATACCGATACTTCACTCCATCCCTAATATATATATATATATATATATATATATATATATATATTATATATATATATATATATATATATATATATATATATATATATATATATATATATATATATATATATATATATATATATATATATAAAAGTTAACTTCTTACTGGTATCCCCTTTTCGAGAAGAGGAACTTTTCTAAGTAGGTTCTACTTAGGATCCGTATGTGAGATCGAACCTGCACCCTTAAGTATGTGAGTCAATCACTCCACCGATATGCCACGGCAGATAAAATAAATTAACCAGTATTTAAAGGTTAATATCGATTTCAGTCCTAGAAGGCATCTCATTCAAGTTCAGCTTCATTTTTCAATGTTCTCCTTTTCTTGCATGTCTCCTGCATGAATATCTTTTAACAACCAGATTTCTCCATAATTATTCCAGCCGGGGTCTACATGGACCACTAGGGGTCCTTGAGGGGGTCCTTAAAGGAGAAAATATGTTTAATTTAGGAATATTTCATATGAGTACACGGGCCGGGTTCCACATACGTAAAGTTAGGACCCAAGGAGTCTACAAGCAAGAAAGTTGGGAACCTTTACCATTAATCTTTGTTTCGTTTTACTTATATATACAGATTTAATCTCAAAATCCTTTTTTTCATTTCGATAATTTTCCTCCCCATATGATTGAAGATTAGACTACAGTTTTGGCTGTACTTACTTTCTATAATTAATAACTGATTAAAAAAAAAATACGTTAAAATGGATGGAGGAAGTTGAATAGCTGGAGGACATTAAAATGAGGAACCTTTTAGCAAGAAAGATTAATATTAAATTTGAAGTTATTGTTGTAGCTTGGGGAAAGGTTTGGATTTTCTGTTGTTTCTTAATAATATGACAGGCATACAATTAGTATTGGTAGCAGAGACGATGGGCAGGTCACTAGTAAGATCTTACTCAACCGGTTACGATTTTGTATCCTACTTTCGTAAAATGTCCGGTTCCGACATTATTCACACATTGAATATCTATGCCGTCAGTAGTTCTACGGATATGAATTATACAAATTTGGCAGGGACAATCGTTCTACTGACATTGCCACTTATAGAAATGTATTCTAGTAATTCATTTAATAACGATTAATTTTTAAAATATGAGTCTGAAATATTCTTTTCTTTCAGGTTACTCCAAAGATGGCGGACTTTATTTACCTCAAAGCATTCCCAAAGCTACAGCTGAAGAACTATATCAATGGAGTAAGCTTCCATACGAAAAGTTGGTTTACAAAATTTTGAGAAAATTTATTGCACAAGAAGAAGCTTCAGATGATGATCTCGAAAGTGAGTAATTAAAGTTGACTTATGAAAACTAATATACCGTAGATATATTGTTGTTATATTATTTGTCATAATGGCGGAAATATAAATATAAATGTTACATAGGGCAGGACATAGAGACAGACAGCTTTTCTTACCTAGGCCTTTATTTACATGTATAACACAGTACAAGTCGTGATACAATACACGAGATAGAATCAACAGAATGATAGTAGAAATGTTTATCACATAGAACATAGTCTTTACTGAATCATAACAAAGAATATATTCATAGAGTATCAACAGTACATATACTTGAGGTTAACTCTAACAGTGATAAATGTCAAATAAAAAGACGCACTTTTGTACCTTCTATTACATATAAACTTTTATTAACGAAAAACTGACTTTTTCACATACAGTTCAATTATTTCTTTTTGCATTTATCATCAGTCATAACAAAAACTTTATCAAACTATAACCAAAATTGTAGTGTTTGATGCATTTGGACGTCAATAATATTTCTTCCCCAAAATAAGTTATGGTTCATATGTTATAGGCAATTTTTAAACAAGAGCTTATTAACAATTATTAACAATATGTATTTGACATACTATGCTATATCTTCAATATATATATATATATATATATATATATATATATATATATATATATATATATATATATATATATATATATATATATATATATATATATATATATATATATATATATATATATATATATATATATATATATGTCATTCTAATAAATAGTTATCATATTCATCAGTTTAGATAGGGTATAAATCTTCTTTTTTTATATTATTATTATATTATTTTCCTAACCTAAACCTAACTTAACATAGCCTAACCAAACCTAACCTAACCTACCCTAATATGATTAAACATATGATTAACGAATTATTTTGAATTTTATATAGTATAGTAGATTTCACAGTTCACACCTTTAATCTGAATGAGTTTGTCGAGCTAAAAACTCAAATAACTTGTAAATTAAATTTGTGTAATATATATATATATATATATATATATATATATATATATATATATATATATATATATATATATATATATATATATATATATATATATATATATATATATATATATATATATATATATATATATATATATATTAATATATATATATATATATATATATATATATATATATATATATATATATATATATATATATATATATATATATATATATATATATATATATATATATATATATATATATATATATATATATATATATATATATATATATATATATATATATATATATATATATATATATATATATATAAGTTTTCTTTATTGTGTATTCCACAGAAATTTGTGTTACAAGTTTTGAGAGATTTTACAACTCAACACCCATAGGAGTGAAGTCCTTGGACAAAAATTTATCTGTTTTTGAATTATTTTATGGACCTACTTTAGCTTTTAAAGATCTAGCTCTTTTCGTCGTTTCTGGATTGCTTGACTACTTCACCAAGAAGCGAAATAAACATTTGACAGCACTGGTCGGTAAGATATTTTATTTTCTTTTTTCATTTGCAACAACTGAGATTTTTTTTTTTTTTGAATCCCCAAGTGGTATCGAACCGGTCCCCTCAAGTACATAAGTTAATCACTCTACCGTTTGAGCCAACCGTAGATGAAACGTATGCATGAATATGTAATTGTGAGAGAAGTCCCAACGCAAATGTAATTTTCCGTATACGACTTGAACCTTGTATGTAAACTTATTGACAGGACCTTAAATATATTTAGAATTGGCTGTAGAAAAGAGGTTGCAAGGAATTTTATTAGAAAATTTATTATTCATAATGTATTGCTAGAAATAGAGGTTAATTAATATTTTAATACTGTTAAAACATCCTATTCTGATCTTCCATCCTTAAGTCTATTATATTTTTAATACTATAATAATAATAATAATATTGAGTTAATTGCTTTAATTATTATAATAATGAAACAGTTACTTAAGGTTATTATTGTAATTCATTTTAAATCTTACTTAAATCTTTATCATCATCAGCCACTTCAGGTGATACAGGAAGTTCGGCTTTGGAAAGTGTTAAAGGGAGAGAAAACTTGGACTTGATTGTTCTTCTTCCTCAAGATCGATGCTCTCTCATTCAGAAACTTCAAATGACAACAGTTTGTGAAAACAATACGCACATTTACAGCGGTATGTCTCACTTATTTTAGCTTTCTTAATATGTTGCAATGTTATATAACTGTCTGCGATAATGGATTCAACCTTTGACCTCGTTACCCTTGGCACGAGTTGCGGTCGGGGAATTCCTCTGGGACTTGACGTTGCAATTGAATGTTGTGAGCAAGTTCCGGAGCGATTTCCTTTTGTATCGCCGTGGCCTAATGGATAACGCAAATGACTACCATCTTAAAGGTTGCTGGTTCGAGTCCAATAGCGGACACTAAATTTCTTTATAGAAATAGTCTGCGAGGGTTTGAGCAGACTTTAAACCTCTGTTATATATATATATATATATATATATATATATATATATATATATATATATATATATATATATATATATATATATATATATATATATATATATATATATATATATATATATATATATATATATATATATATATATATATATATATATATATATATATATAGTTTGATGGATCGTCGGACGACTTAGACGTTCCAATTAAAATGTGTTTTGAGGATAAAGATTTTGCTAGTCAACATAATCTCATTTCTATGAACTCGATCAACATTGGAAGAATTTTGGCTCAGATTCCCATTTACGTTTTTGGCTATTATAAACTCGCCTCCAAAATAGGTGAAGAAGTTGAAATCGTTGTACCAACTGGAGCGGCTGGAAGCATTACAGGTTAGAAGCTTTCTTTTTAAATGTGATAATAATACTATATATATATATAATATATATATATATATATATATATATATATATATATATATATATATATATATATATATATATATATATATATATATATATATATATATATATATATATATATATATATATATATATATGAGTAATGCAATCCCTCAGAAAAGAAAACCAAAAATATAACAGAAGCAAAACTTTTGAAAGGTCAACCGCCTTTCCTCTTTCAGGCTCACAGTTCTTTTAATAAAGAACGTGAGCCTGAAGTGGAAAGGCGGTTAAAAGAAGGTGAGCCTGAAAGAGGAAAGGGGGTTGACCTTTCGAAAGCCTTGGTTCTGTTATAATTTTTGTTTTATTTCTTGTGGGGTTGTGTTATTCATATATATTATATATATATATATATATATATATATATATATATATATATATATATATATATATATATATATATATATATATATATATATATATATATATATATATATATATATATATATATATATATATATATATATATATATATATATATATATATATATATATATATATATATATATATATATATATATATATATATATATATATATATATATATATATATATATATATATATATATATATATATATATATATATATATATATATATATATATATATATATATATATATATATATATATATATATATATGTAGCTGGGAGTATGGCCCACTTTATGGGGTTCCCCATTCGCCTTGTGGTTTCGGTCAACGTAAATGATATCGTTGCAAGGACTCTCCGACATGGAATTTTCAGTCAACGTGATCAAGTATTTAAAACTTTGGCAAATGCCATGGATATTCAGGTAATTAAATGGAGGTAATTTATGAGTTATATAAATTTATTATAATAGTTGCTGTTATTTTTATATATAATATATATTATTATTATTATTATTTATATATATTATATATATATATATATATATATATATATATATATATATATATATATATATATATATATATATATATATATATATATATATATATATATATATATATATATATATATATATATATAGATGCCGTGCAATTTGGAAAGAATATTTTACATTTACAGTAAGAGCAACGAAAAAATAGTTCTGTCAATAATGAAAGATTTTGAATCGAAAAGTAGAGCCGATATACCACAAGAACTCATGAACAGTATAAAACAAGTTGTAATAGGTATTATCTGCTATCAATACTACTACTACTACTAATAATAATAATAATAATAATAATAATAATAATAATAATAATAATAATAATAATCATAGTAAAATAATAAAAATAGTAGCAATAATATTATTAACGAAATAATAACAATAAATAATAATAATAATAAATATCTCTTTAATATTTTAATTTTTGTTATTTCAGAAAGTGAAATTGTTTCTGACGAAGAAATTATAAAAACGATTAAAATGGTTAAAGAAAAATACGACTATTTCATCTGTCCTCATACGGCAACCGCTGCTCACTACTCTCTCTCCACAAAGTAGGTTTATATATATATATATATATATATATATATATATATATATATATATATATATATATATATATATATATATATATATATATATATATATATATATATATATATATATATATATATATATATATATATATATATATATATATATATATATATATATATATATATACAGGGAGTCAAAAAGGGACATTCCAAGGGGTATATTTGCTACAGCATCTCCAGAAAAGTTTCCTGATGCAATATCTGACGCAGGGTTTCAAGCTCCAGACGAAAGAGTCAAACATTTGTTGGGGAAAAAGGAATATTATTTAGAAATGAAAAAGGATGAAGATTGGTTTCAGATTTTGAAGGAAAAAATTTGCTCCATTACAGCTTCAAGAAGTTAAATAGAAGTGGTGCTACAAATCCGAAGAAAACTGATTCCTTTTTTATGTATCTCGTTCATGTTTATAGATATATTTTGCTTGCATTTTTTTTTTTTTTTACTAATACCTTTTTTTAGCAAATTTCATTAGAATAGAGATAAATTTTATAGTAAGACACGCCGTTCACCAGCAACAGTTCGTATGAAATTCCGCCCACATGTGTTTCGAATTTTTAGAAATTACAAAAAAAAAAAATAAATAAAATAAAATGTAAATTTTTTACAGATTTGAAGAGTATTGAAACTTGGTTAAGAGCAGTTTTTCTTTATCTGCCTGACTGAAAAACTATACTGGGAATATTTTCTTAATTTTTAAAAATAGAATACGAAAATGACATATTTTTTACCTATAAAACTTTTAAAGAATAAAATTTTAAGGTAAAGTTTTAAAAAATGTATAAATAATAAAGCAATACCCAAGGATAAATCGCAATTATGAACAGTTGTCAGCAGGTTTACGACTTGCAGAGGGAATCGCCGTTGGCCAGGTAAGTGTCTGCTTCGTTCCGCCCCCCGCCCCCCCGCACGTTGTAACTACCTCTACTTCCATATAACGGAGGTAAAATAAAACATTTTCCGTGATGTTTTTTATTTTAATTTTAATTTAATATATATATATATATATATATATATATATATATATATATATATATATATATATATATATATATATATATATATATATATATATATATATATATATATATATATATATATATATATATATATATATATATATACGTATTTGCTAAAATTCCCCCAAAATCGCGAGTACTTGTGAACTTTAGCCAGTATGATAATGAAGTCGGAGAAGTGCATGTTTTTTTAGTGATTTAGTGATTATCTACAATAATAATAATAATAATAATAATAATAATAATAATAATAATAATAATAATAGATAGGACATTCGAGAGACATCAATATTTGATTTAAATGAGTTTCATTTTACAACAAGCTTTGAAAGTGCTTCATTATATAACAAGCTTATCTGAAAAATTAAGTCAATACTATATCTAAATTCTAAACGTTATATTCCACTAATTTGGTCTTTTTGTTGTCAAAGATATGATTTTGGTTAAAATAATTGTGTATAAACATTTCAGAGGAAAAGAGAGAAAATGTCTGTTATTTTTTTAAAGTGTTTGCAATATTGCGTCTCGATTTTTATTACTGAGAAACGTCTGATATGAAGATCGGAGGAATTGAGAAAGTTTTTTTTCCTTGAAAAGGATACGACAGAATGTCATGATTTAATTGAAGAGTCGAGTAATTTATGATATATATATATATATATATATATATATATATATATATATATATATATATATATATATATATATATATATATATATATATATATATATATATATATATATATATATATATATATATATATATATATATATATATATATATATATATATATCCTCTGACTTTTAATATCTCGAAGAATAAAAAATTTAACCAAATTTAGGAAAAATCAAAACCAAGTGCCAAACCAAGGACAGATAGGCAGAAATTGGTAAACATAGACGGTAGAGGAAAAGTTTACAAAGGCAGTGTGCAAGTTTAAAAGTACATGTTTTAAGGACCACAGTGGGATACAGTCAGAGCCATATATATCTTCTTTGTGTTAGAGCTTGGTGAGAGAGAGCAGAAACTTAACATTTGAAAGGAATTATATAGACATGAATGTCGTGAAGGGATGTGTTATGGGGGAATTGGTCCGGAATCGTCTCAAGTAAAATAAAAGGCAAAGATATGATCGAGGAGTTTGACTTAGCAGAAAAGACAACTGTTTTGCCGTTGGAATAACTTAAAGAAAGAAAATAGAAAGAAGCAAACTTAGAGCTGGATTTTTTTACAGAAATAAAAGTTCGAGGAAGAGGAAGCGAAAAAAAGTTTCACAGAATAGGTTTAGATGATATTCTGGAGTTTGAAGACTACAGTAATTTCTAAAGGCAATTTTATTAAAGTAAAAGAGAATGGAATGTACTTCTCTCACTTTTGTATGTGCCTTGAGGGCTTCTAAGATCTCTCCCGCTGAAGCAATAATCATTCCTTGTACAATCAAAGAAGTACGACTACAAATCCTGACAATTTGCAGCATAGAAAGGACATTGAACAGGTTATAGAACACAATCAAGTGATCTGAGAAGCCCAAGGGAGGAAAGAGTTTAACAGTATAAAGAAAAGGATTAAAAGTTAAGAAAATATCAAGATTGTTAAGTGTATCTCCAAAGTGATCAATAATACAGATAGGAAGCTAACACGATCTTCTAAAGAATGTTATGGATAGAGTAATAGAAGGTAAGTCCACCGAAAGCTTCTTGATAACTGAATGGACCGGGGTGAACGATGAAATCATCCAAAATGATGATTTCAGAGAAATTAGAAGAGAGCATGCGTTCTATTTTTGGGTTTAGTTAGTGGGAGGATTTACTTTATATATATATATATATATATATATATATATATATATATATATATATATATATATATATATATATATATATATATATATATATATATATATATATATATATATATATATATATATATATATATATTATGCCTAAGAGATTTAATTTTATCAGAGTAAATAAATAATAAAACTTTAACTCTCTAAACATTATGAAATACGAAAGCACTCGAGGAGGAGAGAAAAATCTCCGATTTGAAGATGTCCTTATAGCAGGTCAGTTTATATATATATATATATATATATATATATATATATATATATATATATATATATATATATATATATATATATATATATATATATATATATATATATATATATATATATATATATATATATACCTCTATAGCAAACCTTAAACTCTGATGTTTAATGAATTTTTAGTCTGCGAGAGTGTTGCAGACATTAATTATTACTTTATATATATATATATATATATATATATATATATATATATATATATATATATATATATATATATATATATATATATATATATATATATATATATATATATATATATATATATATATAGTATATATAAAGTGCTAGTTAAGACGGTGACCTTGAAACAACTAGTATCTGGTCTTTCTAACATTTTAATAATTGGGGTAGAGAAAGCATGTTTTTTTTATTAATATTCCAAGAGTCCAATAACTTCATCTATTTACTCGATATAATTTTCTATGCAACTGCAGAATCTTCAAATGCGCAACTCAAATCTTCTTGTCTCCTTAATTTTACACTAATCTTTCTAAGAAAATTACAGTGTTTATCACTAAACATGGTTTTCAGAGACTAGGTGTTCTGAAACGCTCTCAGAACTTCTTCATAGTATCTCAGTTACCTATTGTGTAAAGAGGTATCGTTCGTGTGTTATGTAAGCTTCTTATGTCTGTGGTAGCTCCCTTCATTCATTTCTTTTCCAATCTCTCTTTCTCTCTTGCTGTATACCGGTTACATCATTCTCCTTATATCGTTGCTTCTTCGGAACACACCATTCGTTTGATTTCTCTGGTCTAATATCTAATCATTTCAGGGAGAAGGATATCGCCGTCGTTGTATGTAGTTGGCATCGATATCAGTGGTGGTTTCCTTCATATAGATCTACTTGAATGGGTAAAGTCTAAGACTTTTCGTATCATCAGCTCCCCTCTCTCGATTACGTTTTACAATCTGTTGTTTCACTCTCGTTATGATATCACTGTTACAACAGACACTGTTTTTCTGATGTCTCTAGTCACATGACTCCTCCTCTGAGGAGGATTTTTTTCTCGTCTTTACCTACAGTTTCCTCTTTTCTCTGTTCTTGTCTCCAACCCCAAAGCTTTACATCTCTGATTTTTATCATTTTATTTAATATGGGGGCAAACTGGGAACAAATCAACCGAAACTATAGGTCAAAGGACGCAGTTATCTTCAATTGATAATTATAAAGAGATAATTCTTAATTTCATACCAAATGCCATGCTGATGAAAGAAAATGGGAGTTTGAATATTAGAAGTATGTAAATGAAGGTATTTTAATGTTAACTTATGATATTCCTTTATGATGCAGGTTACTCAAATGATGGTGGACTTTACATGCCTCAGAGTATTCCCAAAGTTACTAAAGAAGAGATCTCCATGTGGAGGGAACTTCCGTATGAAAAGCTGGTGTACAAAATTTTGAGAAAATTTATTGAACAAGATGAAGCTCCTGACGAAGAACTTGAAAGTGAGTTTGATTTTTTTTTTAAAGATTTTTTTTTTTTTTTACTTTTATTTTGACTAAAGTTAAAACCGGTTCACTTATCATGAGAAAATTGATAGAATATATTGTCTTAAGTTTCTTTCATGGTTTATTGGACAATGACTGATGAGGAATGTTAGTACCTAAGGATACCTTTATCGGGTAACAATATACTCTCTCCAATGGATAATAAATATATCTAGACTAAATTAAAAATTAAAATTAAAAAATCTAAATCTAAATTAAAAAAGAAAAAGTAAGTGTCTGTCTTGCAAACTTATGTTTAAAAAAAGTTTTATGCTGGAAATTTAAAGTTTGCATGGAAGGTTCTTGAAAATTTCAAAATTAGGTAATTCTATTTCGTCGCATCCCAGTGCGCCACAGCCCTTGCATAAATATATATATATATATATATATATATATATATATATATATATATATATATATATATATATATATATATATATATATATATATATATATATATATATATATATATATATATATATATATATATATATATATATATATATTATATATTTTTTTTTTTTTTTTTTTTTTTTTATTTTTTTTTTGAATTCAAATGCTGCCATCATTTGATTGCTGTTTCGCTCTGTACAAGCATTTATTTTTAATGTAACTAAAAATTATTTTTAAAATTTATTGTTATTTCTTGATTTTTACAAGTTGAAGGTTTTAGTTAAGAAATAACCTTATATGATTAGCTGAGGGTAAGCCCTGTTATACATTACATCAAGAATTAATGAAAACTATCATTAACTCTTATATGGGATTTAAGCCTTTAACAAAACAGATTTACTGTTTACAGATCTCTGCGCTGCAAGTTTCGATAGATTCTCCACTTCCTTACCAATTGGAATTAAAAAACTGGAAGATAATTTAACTGTATTTGAGTTGTTCCACGGACCTACTTTAGCGTTTAAAGATTTTGGGTTATTCGTCGTAGCTGAACTTCTTGATTATTTCGTCAAGAAAAGTAACAAACACTTGGTTGCATTAGTAGGTACGTTTTATCAATTTCATCGTAGTACTTTTATTTAAATTTAACTCAGAAGTCAAATAACTTTAAACATATGGGCGATCAGTTTGGAAGATTATATTATGATATAGTCTTGTGTTGGCTCCGGATACGAAGCCCCAGAACTGGTATGAGTAATTTGAGATGAAACCGTTTTTTTGTTTTTTTTTCTTCTTCTTCTTTTTCTTTTAGCCCTAATGAGCTTATTTGACCTTAAGAGAGGAATAAGAACTACCTGAAAGGTTCTAGAGTTCGGGCTCGAAGAGTGGAGTGCGTAGCAGGGGCTTTGATGCTTTTCACATGATTCGATGGACCAATTATTAAAATTAAGAAATCTTTAGCTTATATATAAATGTAGCTCATCAACAATCTGTTAACATGAAAACAATTTCATCATAAAAAGAAACGCAGAACCTGTAAGTCTGCAGTACATTACATATAATTCTGCAGTCCCTTTAAGTTTTGACCTCCTAATAAAATATGTTTAACTAAGAACGAGTACACATAGTATAATGGTGTACACTTTTAATGCAGTATAAATGTAATATGTAATGAATGGAAGAAGTATGACCTTTATTTGTACTCTACTCCAAGTAGAATTTTGAAAAGAACTTTTGAAATACTTTCTATATAAATGTGACAAAAAAAAAAGGACTACCTATTTAGTACTGGAGTGAAATGGAATGTTTAAGCGAACTTTTTAGCATTCTCTCATCAGTGGTTGTTTTCACTGGAACTTTCATCGTTATTATATAGGTAAGGTAATAAGACAGTACCAAATACTTCAGTTTACAATTAGGTATTCAAAATGTGATCTAATTTTGGCTGGTAGGAAGAAAATATTGAAAGTTTGTTGAGTTTAAAAGAGTCGGAGCTAAAATTCTCAAAGCTCTACATAGCTAAACCAATACTAGAAGTAAGTTACATATATCCCAAATTTTGCGCAATTCATCGCATGTGATTTTTTTTGACATAATATAAATAGATCCTGATTAAGAACAATTTTAATTTCATTATTGTAAATAAGTTAGCATTAATTACAGTAATTACAAAATTTCTGTTTATTTTATTAAACATGTAACGCATGCACCTAGGTACGGCTGGTGATACAGGAAGTTCAGCTGTTGAAAGCGTCAAAGGGAAAGAAAATTTGGACTTAATCGTTCTTCTCCCTAAAGACAGATGCTCTCTCATTCAGAAACACCAAATGACGACAGTTTGTGAAAACAATATTCACATTTACAGTGGTATGTATCAGTCCCTTAAATTTTCTTAATATTGAGTTACAATGAATGACAATATATATATAATATATATATATATATATATATATATATATATATATATATATATATATATATATATATATATATATATATATATATATATATATATATATATATATATATATATATATATATATCAAATGGTGTTTTAGTTGAGGGAACATCAGATGAACTGGACGTTCCAATAAAGCGATGCTTTGAAGACAAAAATTTTGTAGCACAACACAACCTCATTTGTTTGAACTCGATCAATATAGGGAGAATTTTGGCTCAGATTCCCATTTACGTTTTTGCTTATTATAAACTCGTCTCCAAAATAGGTGAAGAAGTTGAAATCGTTGTACCAACTGGAGCGGCTGGAAGCATTACAGGTTAGAAGTTTCGTTTTAAATATAATAATATATATATATATATATATATACGGTATATATATATATATATATATATATATATATATATATATATATATATATATATATATATATATATATATATATATATATATATATATATATATATATATATATATATATATATATATATATATTATATATTTATATTTTTTTTTTTTTATTATATATTTATTATTATATATATATATATATATATATATATATATATATATATATATATATATATATATATATATATATATATATATATATATATATATATATATATATATATATATATATATATATATATATATATAAGAGGACTTAACCTCACTGCGATGCCAGTGAATACAGTTCCTCCTTGGGTATCGAACCCCGGACCTACTGCATACAAGACCAACACGCTAACCGTATGACTGTATATATATATATATATATATATATATATATATATATATATATATATATATATATATATATATATATATATATATATATATATATATATATATATATATATATATATATGCTGGGAGTATTGCCCGTTTTATGGGATTCCCCATTCGCCTTGTGGTTTCTGTCACCGTAAATGACATCGTTGCAAGGACTCTCCGACATGGAATTTTCAGTCAACGTGATCAAGTATTTAAGACCTACGCAAATGCAATAGATATTCAGGTAATGAGAACTATAATTTAAAATTAATTAACTAATTAATTAATGCTAAAAATGTACTATTTAAATAAATTATTATTAGAATTTTAATAAAATTGTAAAGGAGGAAACTAATTTTTATGATATATATATATATATATATATATATATATATATATATATATATATATATATATATATATATATATATATATATATATATATATATATATATATATATATATATATATATATATATATATATATATATATATATATATTAGATACCCTACAATTTGGAAAGAATATTTTATATCTACAGTAACGGCGACAAACAAAAAATTCGTTCAGTCATGAAAGATTTTGAATCAAAAGGTAGCGCAGAGATACCACAAGAACTAATGAAGAATATAAAGCAAGTTATAATAGGTAATTTCTACTATAAATTAAAACATTAAAAAAATAGCTTGTATTTCGGTTTGCATCACAGTGCAGAAGATATTGCGTTATTTGGGGTTCTTGAGTCAAAACTCTGATTTATAGGAACTACTGGAATCGGATTCTATCCCGTAACTAGAAAGAACTACAGATCAAGAACTCGGAGTCGAACTGTTTCGGGTAGAATCAAAGTCAAAAAAATGTTCTGTTAATTAAGTGAAGGGCTCTGGAGACCGAAATTGGAGACAGGAAAATTTTTTACCAACTTCGAACTCGGAGCCTGCCTATGACTGTAATTTTTGCACAAAGTCAATGGAGAATGCAGAGTCTAGATAGTTAAAAGTCTATGTAGTTAAAGTCTGTGTTTTTTGAACAATCCCGTTGGGAGTTTAATTTGAAGTTTTGCTTTTTTTAACTTAAAAACTCTTTGATTATTTACCTTCAACTTTATCAGTGTTGACAGTACGATTAAAATAAAACTTGCTTATTCAGCAAACGTCAATTTTACTTCTACTAAAACTGTTACTGTATATATTACTTTGCTATTGCTACATAATAATAATAATAATAATAATAATAATAATAATAATAATAATAATTATTATAGTAGTAGTATAGTAGTTTTTTTTTTTTTTTTATTTTTTTTATTTTTTTTTTTTTTTTTATTTATATTATTGACATTTTTTTTTCCAGTTACGTACTGAACTTAGTTTTTTAATTTACGTAAGCTTATTTTTATTATTTCAGAAAGTGAAATCGTTTCTGACGAAGAAATTTTAAAAATGATCAAAATGGTTAAAGAAAAATACGACTATTTCATCTGTCCTCATACGGCAACCGCTGCTCACTACTCTCTCTCCACAAAGTAGGTTTATATATATATATATATATATATATATATATATATATATATATATATATATATATATATATATATATATATATATATATATATATATATATATATATATATATATATATATATATATATATAAATGACCCTTGACATACGAACTCAATTCGTTCGTGAGGGCTGGTCGTAAACTAAATCTATTTTCCATATAAGAAATAATGAAAATGTCTATAATTTTAATATTAATAATTTACCATTTAAGCATCCTTACCCAATTTTTTCATAACAAAAAAGGAGTTTCATAGCAAAAATAGCTGATGCTTTATGAGATCTTCATACAGACCTAGCTTTTTTTCAAAAATTATAAATTCAGATAGGCTATCCACTGCCATCTGCCTTTCTTTTATCCACACTAATAATAGCCTTTCTACCTAGTCTTAAACTGTTGATCGTAATTTACTAACTTGAGTAACACCTTTAGCAACATTAGTTTTCTTATACACATCTTTTCTTTGTAAGATTGTCTGGATGATCACGGACGCTACTCTCATATTTCTGCACAATTTCCTGTTCTTTTCGAATGTGATTTCTTTCTTCACCTTACTCTTCCTTCCGTAGCTTCCTTTTTACCATTTTTGGGGCCATTATTGATAGTAATTTTAGAAATTAATTATAAACGAACACTCATCGAAATTACGCTCACAAACACTCGTATCTGCGCTCAGATTAACGCTTTACTAACGCATCTGGAATCTTTGTTTACAACTGCACAAACTAATATACACTTTGCCGGTAACCGGCATTCGGATTGTAACTCAAGATTTTGGTCACAAAACAGTATAAATAAATAATATATTTATAATATGGTCGTAAGTCAAAACAAATTTTGGTCGTAACTCAAGTTGTTCGCACATCAAGTCGTTCGTAAATTGAGGATTCACTGTATATATATATATATATATATATATATATATATATATATATATATATATATATATATATATATATATATATATATATATATATATATATATATATATATATATATATATATATATATATATATATATATATATATAGGGAGTCGAAAAGGGACATTCCAAGGGGTATTTTTGCTACAGCATCTCCAGAAAAGTTTCCTGATGCAATATCTGACGCAGGGTTTCAAGCTCCAGACGAAAGAGTCAAACATTTGTTGGGCAAAAAGGAAAATTATTCAGAAATGAAAAAGGGATGAAGATTGGTTTCAGATTTTGAAAGAATAAAATTTACTCCATTACAGCTTCAAAAAGTTAAAATAAATAATTATATAAATAAAAGGTAGAGCTAGCTACAGCTACATGAAGGGAACAGATACTTTTTTTTAGACATTTTGTATTATAAATACGCTTTTTTCTAAGAAAATTTTCTTATAGCTAGAATAACATTTTATATATATATATATATATATATATATATATTATATATATATATATAATATATATATATATATATATATATATATATATATATATATATATATATATATATATATATATATATATATATATATATATATATATATATATATATGATAAATCCATGTTGCAAACAAGCGCAGAAAGCAGCATCAAACAACAATGAATATTTGAATATTTTATGCTTAATAATAACGATTAAATGAATAAATAAATACTGTTACTGTTTTATTTTTGTTTTTTTATTTGTGAAGTAATTATTTTTTTATATAGTGTTAATTTTTCTTGTTTCTCTTTCTAGAAAATTTGATAATGGATTTGGACATAATCCGAAACGTCATTATTTAATTTATTTATTTATTTATTCATTTAATCAGTATTTTTAAACATAAATTTTTCATTATTATTTGATGCTTCTTCCTGCGCTGTTTGCAACAGGGTTTATTATTATTATTATTATTTGTTGTTGTTGTTGTTGTTGTTGTCGATTGCTGATATATATATATATATATATATATATATATATATATATATATATATATATATATATATATATATATATATATATATATATATATATATATATATATATATATATATATATATATATATATATATATATATATATATATATATATATATACTTTCGCTATTTCTCGAACTTTGGACAAGTTTCATACAAAAACAAAATCACTATTAATGCTTCAGTATTAATTACAAAGACTGTTTTTATAATAAATTCTTTACTTTCAAGATCTTATTTCCATATTCTCATATATATATTTTAATCTTAGCTCAGTGGTAGAGCACTTGCTTATCTCGCGAAAGACCCGGGTTTTCGAGGCTGATTTAGAATGGAGAAACTTGAGCAGTTATCTCGCGCTTAGCTCCTCCCACTTATGCGTAATAAGTACACCAGCGGTATGCTTGCTGCTGGTGGAATCAAGATCGACATCCGCGATAGGCCTGGCCAGCCAGCGGATGTTTGCCGTCGGCTCGTGAAACTGCTGGATCATCCTCAAATGAACCTTTTGATACGGCTGATAAGCCTTCCTGGAGGGGACTGGATTTTGATTTTTATTATTCTTTACTTGATAAAAAGTGTTGAATTTTGAGGTTAAAAAAGAAATAATTTTTCTTTCATTCTGCATTTAGACATAGTAATTACAATTTGTAATATATATATATATATATATATATATATATATATATATATATATATATATATATATATATATATATATATATATATATATATATATATATATATATATATATATTATTATTATTATTATTATTATTATTATTTATTATTATTATTATTATTATTATTATTATTATTATTATTATTATTAAAACCTAGGTATGAATTTTAAAAAAGAAGTTTTCGGGGAATTTGTAATAGAAACTTTTTCGACCATTTTTGTCGTTGAATTTGGATCGATTTTTTCTACTCTATATTTTTGGAGAATATTTGTTAAGAAAAGAAAAACTTCGGCCATTGCCAAAGGCTCACCAATGCAGCTTCGTCTACCTGTAATAATAATAATAATAATAATAATAATAATAATAATAATAATAATAATAATAATTATAATAATATTCAAATACTACTGCTATATATATAATAATAATAATAATAATAATAATAATAATAATAATAATAATAATAATAATAATAATAATAATAATAACTTGGCCACTAAATCCCATTACATAAATTTTAAAGCTGTAAATAATAATTTATTACATCACCATAATCATCATCATTATTATTAGTAGTAGTATTAGTAATAATAGTGGTAGTAGTAAAAATGTGTTGTAGCGTGTTACATACCAACAGAAAAGGGAAGAAGATTTTCAGACTTTCGATAATTTTTCTCTTCATCCAAGAATCGAGAAGGGCGGAAATTTTCAGGATCTCCCCAAACCTATTTTTGTTGTTGTTGTTGGAGTTGTTATTGTTTTAGTTGTTGTCGTTTTGCTGTTGGAGTTGTTGTTGTTGTTTTTGTTTTTTGTTGTTGTTGGAGTTGTTTTAGTTGTCGTTGGAAAAAAAGGCAAAGTAATACAATAAATTTAAAAATAAATGAAAACACATAATGAAGACTGTTTATTATCATTTTCATTTAATAATATATTAAAATAGCAATTAATATATAAACTAACAATAAATTAATAAAATAATTCAAAACATGTTATATATATATATATATATATATATATATATATATATATATATATATATATATATATATATATATATATATATATATATATATATATATATATATATATATATATATATATATATATATATATATATATATATAATGATCTTTTAAAGTTACATATACCTTTTTATTCATATGAATACCCCATAAGTTTGCTACTACCCACGTATTCTTCGGAATATTATATTGATCAATAAGGACGTCCTCGGAGGTCGCATGCATCAACAGAGGAATTGGAGACCAACGACGAAGAACTTCGCTTATAAATGCCTCCATGTACGGCATTTCGTGTTTATCTGATAAGCTGATATATATATATATATATATATATATATATATATATATATATATATATATATATATATATATATATATATATATATATATATATATATATATTATATATATATATATATATATATATATATATATATATATATATATATATATATATATATATATATATATATATATATATATATATATATATATATATATATATATATATATATATATATATATATATATATATATATATATATATATATATATATATATATATATATATATATATATATATATATATATATATATATATATTATGAAAACTTGGAATTTTTTTTTTTTTTTTTTAACTTTCTTTAATATAAAAATGTTTTAATGAGCCTACTGTAAATTCTAGATTTTTTTTATATTTGATTTTTAAAATTTTCAAAATCTATTAGAAAATGGGATTACATCTCAGTCTGTAGAATTAAGTCTTTGAAGTTCCACGGTCTAAATGCTCCTTTTGGATGCTGAGAGTTCTGGGATCACTATTTATGACTATGAGTGTGCTTTGTTTTACAAGTTCTTGAGCTGGGAAAAACTGGTAATCTAGTTACTTAGAAAGTATAATAAAATTTGTCGTTTGATTATAATCTGAGAAAGAATGTTCATTCACTAGTTTCGATACTTAAAACACCTCTAAAATATGCAATAATATTTTCCTGTCAAAACACATCCGTGTACAGTAAAACCCATTTCACAAAGAGTTCAATCATTGTTATTATAACTAATATAACCCATGTTTTTTTTTGAATTCTGAAGAGCAACTTATCCTAAATAGATTACTAAAAAGAAAATGAGAGATGAGGTTAACAATTTACTGACACAACAACACGGTTTTGTGGGAATCTATAGCGATGCCAGAATGATAAGTAAAAACTTAAATAAAAAGAATTAATAAAATCATTTACTCGGGTTTTCTAACTCTTCCAATAACGGATTCAATTTCGTCGAACAAAGTTTGCTGAATTTCTGGATTTTCGCTCGCCATAACCAAAGCCCATCTTATCGCTGCAACCGAAGTTTCTACCGCTGCGATAAATATATCGCTCAGAATCCACTTCAATTGAGAATCTGAAATATATAATATATATATATATATATATATATATATATATATATATATATATATATATATATATATATATATATATATATATATATATATATATATATATATATATATATATATATATATATATATATATATATATATATATATATATATATGCTGATGTAGGTAATAATGCGCACGAATAATCATACATTAGAGTAATAAATAGAATAAATGCAACCTAATAAAATAGAAAAGCGATTAACAAATAATGGAGAGAGAAAAGATAGAATCCGATGACAAATGATGTGACGTCATAATCATGATATCATTGTCATTGAATCATAAATTTTACAGTGATATGACATCATAATATCAATGTGTTTAAATTGTATTGGAGTTATTCTGCAAGATCGTTACAAAATACTGGGGAATATCGCAAGGAAAAACCTTCTGAATGTTGTAAGGAAAGACCTTCTAAATGTTGCAAGAAAAAACTTGTGAATGTTGCAAGGAAAGACCTTCTGAATGTTGCAAGAAAATACTTGTGAATGTTGCAAGGAAAGACCTTCTGAATGTTGCAAGAAAAGACTTGTGAATGTGCTGACAAAAATGTCTTACAAAAGTGTTAAGATGAGAGCCACTTGAATCTGGAACAGATGTCAAGACATCTGTGGAAAATGGAATTGTGCCTCGTAAAAGAGCCTGAGGGAATGTCAAATGACAATAGCACAGTGCTAAAATGTGAAGATTATCTGGGAAAAGAGATTCGGCGTGGCAAGAAATATCAAAAGGTATGAAACAGGGGAGTGATTTAGGGAATTAATGAGAATTAAATAAGAGATTATTAATTAAAAAAGTTAAAGGGTCATAAAAATGACCCACAAAAGAGCATGAAGACTGCCAAGTGGCAGTAGTTGCCCCCAGCACTTGTACTCGTGTCAGTATGACCACTCTGCAAATCTGCTTGCAAACCCACAAAATTATTCATACCGTAGTTTAAGTGAATTAAATAAAAAGGGAAAAGATTCTTTGGTAATTTTATATGGTTTATACCTTCAAATAGATGAACACCAGCAAAACAGCAAATTCTTCTGTCAAGTAACCAGAAAGAAATTTGAAATAAATTCACCTTTTTTTCCCCAACAGAACCTGTGTGAAAGGAACTGAGTTCATCTAAAACTATGAATCTGTTCAGAGACTAAGTATGATCGATCCTAATTAATTCTATTTTTTCATATCTTAAACCAGACTTTTTCCTTTTTTACCAACTTTAAATATGGAGAGAAAAACAAACCTGAAAACTTGGGCTTCATTTCGGGATTATTTTTGTATTTTTCCTGTTCTTCCAAAAACTGATAAATAAAATCGTCATTTTTGGATTTTTCGTTTAAGGTCTTACGATGATTTTCAATGCTTCTGTGAAACATAAAAAATCGAAGCAACATACTAATTCCAACAAATATTGCTTTCGGCCTGCAGAACGTAGCGATTACCCTGATATATATATATATATATATATATATATATATATATATATATATATATATATATATATATATATATATATATATATATATATATATATATATATATATATATATATATATATATATATATATATATATATATATATATATATATATATATATATATATATATATATATATATATATATATATATATATATATATATATATATATATATATATATATATATATATATATATATATATATATATATATATATATATATATATATATATATATATATATATATATATATCCACCATCAACAAATAAAGCACAGCTCTTCTGAAGGAGGAGTGAGGGAAGAACAGTTAAAAGTGAAGTAATAAATTACATTCTTTGTTAACCAAGTGGAAGATATTCACCGATTACATACGACTTTAAAGACTAAACGCTTCATCGAAGCTCAAACATTACGGGTTGGCAGAGCATCACGAGCTCTCATAGCGTGTAGACGCTCTGAACTCGTGATGGCCTGAAGGGCAGTATTTTGCCTGCCTGGAAGGACGGCATATGCCCTTAGTAGGTGAGGTCCGCTCCCAAAAACAAAAACAAAAAAAAAATCACAATACAACTTACTGTAGTAAATACGTATAACTTGCAAATCCTCCGAGTTTTACGAGATCTAAAGAGAATCCGACGGTCTTTGTTATCCATTTCATTGTTCTGTCTTCTAACTGAAATGTTTCGCCACTCAACATCCTCCATGTGGCATTTAGTATAGACACGCTTAGGTCAAATGTGGGATCATATTTTTGCATTTCATGTTTTTCCTACATAATCATTGGAAAAAAAATTAATCATACACACACACACACATATATATATATATATATATATATAATATATATATATATATATATATATATATATATATATATATATATATATATATATATATATATATATATATATATATATATATATATATATATATATATATATATATATATATATATATATATATATATATATATATATATATATATATATATATATATATATATATATATATATATATATATATATATATATATATATATATATATATATATATATATATATATATATATATATATATATATATATATATATATATATATATATATATATATATATATATATATATATATATATATATATATATATATATATATATATATATATATATATATATATATATATATATATATATATATATATATATATATATATATATATATATATATATATATATATACCTTAATGTTTTTCATAAAAGACTGGAGCTCTCCATCAATGTAAAGTTCAATTTTGTTTTTGCCAAAACCAAAATGTTTAAAAGACTGCAAAAGAACCCTCCTCGCTTGGATGTTCAGATCATCATCAGACATAACAATTCCTTTATATATATATATATATATATATATATATATATATATATATATATATATATATATATATATATATATATATATATATATATATATATATATATATATATATATATATATATATATATATATATATATATATATATATATATATATATATATATATATATATATATATATATATATATATATATATATATATATATATATATATATATATATATATATATATATATATATATATATATATATATATATATATATATATATATATATATATATATATATATATATATATATATATATATATATATATATATATATATATTTATTTTATTATCATTATTATTATTATTATTATTATTATTAGTAGTAGTAGTAGTAGTTGTTAATACTTTCTTACCCTTTCCATTCGTGATATAATAAAGAAGTATTCCTTTGGGCCGACCGGAAAATGCAATGCCTTTGTAAGTAAAACATTTTTTTAACCAATAAACTGATGAAAGAACGACCACTCGTTCATTACCAAGCTGGATACTGTAGATTGAACCATATTTTTCAGCTTGTCTATTATATATATATATATATATATATATATATATATATATATATATATATATATATATATATATATATATATATATATATATATATATATATATATATATATATATATATATATATATATATCTGGTGAGTATAGGCCTGAGGCATACCAATTTCCATCAGATTTGAGAAAATTTTTGGAAGAGTCAAATTAAAGCCCGATAAGTCAAAGAACATTGGGAAAATGGAAAGGGGGTGTGTTATATACTTTACCAGTGCAGTGAGTGCAACATTGAGTTTAATGGTTAAGTCTTGGATCATTAAGTTTGACAGAGAAAGGATGAGACTTTGTACTAAGACGTGTAGGAAGAGACCTTCGTAATAAAGAAAGGTATATGCAACTTAAGAGTTCAGAATAGCAGTGTACAGAGAGTAATGCAACGGCTCGACAGGAAGAAAGAGCTAGACTAGATTGTTATTAGTGAGAGCCAAACAGTTGATAACATGAAATGCCCTAGACTCCACCTTTTCAGGGAGAGCTATGTGAGCGGTACAACCCCAGAAGTGTGACACATACTCCATACAGAGACGAACAATACACATATAAAGACTATGCAACTGGGGTGGTTAGAAAAACTTCTGAAGGTGCCTCAGAACACCCAACCTCTTTGAAGCGTGTTTAAGAAAAAAAAAGAATTTGATCCTCAAGAAAGATCACGAGGAAAATAAACACCAAGAATTATAAAAGACAGAGAAAATTTAGTGTTGTGTGTTTTCAAAGATATAGCTGTGTGGAAAATTAATTCTAGTAGAAAGATGAAGGAATCGAGTTTTTGAGACATTGAAAACAATGAATCATGTTTTCTCTGCTCCGTTTAGAAATTCAAGAAAGATCTAATATATATATATATATATATATATATATATATATATATATATATATATATATATATATATATATATATATATATATATATATATATATATATATATATATATATATATATATATATATATATATATATATATATATATATATATATATATATATATATATATATATATATATATATATATATATATATATATATATATATATATATATATATATATATATATATATATATATATATATATATATATATATATATATATATATATATATATATATATATATATATATATACTTGGAATAATATTTCATAGGTTCTTTGTTCCACAAATCAAAAAGGTTGCCAACGAGAGGAAGACCTTGAGGCCCCCGAGGAAGTCCCTGGGATGATGGTTGATTCAGTAATAAAAAAAAGAAATACATCGTTGCAAAAAATAATATAATAAAGACCCACATATTTTTTATTTATCGAATTATTTTTTAATTTAAATGTTTATTTGTTTAGGTTTTAAATTATATTTTTATTAAATGTTTGTAAGGGTTCTTTATATTGAATACTTAAAGTTTTAAAATATATATATATATATATATATATATATATATATATATATATATATATATATATATATATATATATATATATATATATATATATATATATATATATATATATATATATATATATAATATTGTACGGTTATTGGGCACTGTGTTATATTTCAATTTATTAAGTAAAACCATTTTCAATGTATCGAAATACAATCAAATGAAATTTCAATTGAAATTCTAGTTGGGTGCTTTAAATCGGAATATTTAAAAGATTCTCACGTTCCTTTTGATAAAGAGATAAACACTCACTCAAGCATATATATATATATATATATATATATATATATATATATATATATATATATATATATATATATATATATATATATATATATATATATATATATATATATATATATATATATATATATATATATATATATATATATATATATATATATATATATATATATATATATATATATATATATATATATATATATATATATATATTATATATATATATATATATATATATATATATATATATATATATATATATATATATATATATATATATATATATATATATATATATATATATATCTGAAGAGGGTGGAGCACTAACGTATTTTTTGGTCAATAAAGACAACCCAATAACTGATTTTCCTTTCTTCGAGTTAGTTAATTGTCAACCTGACTACCATTCATTATTTGGGAGCTTCTGGTAGACTTAAATTATGTGGTAAATCATTCCACATTTAGTAATTTATCTTTATAATGAGTTTGACTGCTTATTTCACGCTATTACACAAAAGAACCATCACTATATAAATGTGCCACAATATTCTGGATTTGGGTAGGTTTTAGTCATATGACATCATAACTTTTTGCAGTCAGCTGATATTTTGGAGAAAATCGAAAACTTGTGAAGCAGATTTTTAAGTAACGTACTGAAGTTGTATTTAAAATTTTCGCTACCTCTAGCCGTCTCTTATTCCGAAGTTAATCTTACTGACTTAGAAGTAGAGTGATATATAGGATGAGTCTGGAGGAACGCACCAAAGCTTCGACTTCGGCAAATTTGTACCTTCGTTGCATCCCTAATATATATATATATATATATATATATATATATATATATATATATATATATATATATATATATATATATATATATATATATATATATATATATATATATATATATATATATATATATATATATATATATATATATAGATCAAAGTCTTAAAAAAAAAAAAAAAAAAAATAAAAAAAAAGCCGTTCCAAAATAATAATGATTTTTTTATTTGCATCTTTCTTAAATTCCTATTAATGTTTATCTTTAATTTACTTCATAATATAGAATTTGACCAGTTCCTTAATTAAAGGACTTATATTTTTTTTCATTTATTGCACATTTGCTTAGTCCGTACTTTTCGTTTTAAAACTTTTTAACAACTGAATTATTCTCTGCGAAGATTTTTCCTTAATAGTTTTTTCATGCTTTTTTATATATCAAATTGTTTACATAAAAGAAAATCATTATTACACTGTACCACCACCTGTAGTACAATGTAAATTGTAAAAATATCAGTCAGTTAACGGATGTGCAAGTTTTACATTAAAATAATAATTTAGAAGCAGGCAATATTGTTTTCAGATAAAAGATTATTTTATGATTTGCACAAAATTACTAAATAGTTTAAAAGGAAAAGAAAAGTTGCGTCAAACAAATATATTCTTTAATAAAAAATTTTCAAATATGTGGATACATCTGAGCAATAAGTGCAGAATCAACGTTCTTAAAAATCCACTTCTGTGATTTAGCATTCGGATCACAAGTAGTCATAAAAAGAGTTCGTGCATTCGTATCTACATCAAGGCACCGCATAAAGGCTTTTTCCTGGATTTGCTGAGTTTCCTGTAATACGAATAAAAAAATTACTAAATAAACCGATTAAACTAGTCAAAAATCTGCATGACCCCAACATTTAGCATTATATTAACATTCTAAAAATAAAAATTCATAACGCATACAGGAGGTAAAATATTAATGAAAATTCGATATTTTTTGCTATCTTTAAAATTTCAACATTTTTAATATTCTCTGAAAGATGTTCAGTATAAACCTAAAATGATCAAAACTCGGGATATATATTGAAAATCGATCAATGATACTAACTGTACAATAATCTCTTAAGGTTACTTATAAAATTGGCATGAAATGGTCAACTCTGAATATCCTACGAACAAAAGGTTTCATTTATGAGTAAAGAGACAAAACGGGTCCTGTCTACCCAATGAGCTCCCTAGCACTTTTCATTTCACAGGTCCGTCGTTTTTAATCTAAACGGCGGACGATCGAAATCACTACAGGTGTGAGAATCTAGATAGTATTTTTGACGTTTTTATGTATCAATGCCACGTCTTAATATCAATTATTACTTATGATGACGAAATGAATGACATCCAATACTTTTCGCTTTATAATAAACAATAGTTTCGTCTTTAAATAGAACCTTTACGACTTTCTCTGACTATAATAATGGTCTACAAGTATTAACTGTACGTACTCGTCACTTACTAGTAGAGAAGAAATTACTAGACTGACTTCACAGGCTTTATGTTCTTCAGAAGAATGTGAAAGTTTGGTTGGTTCTTTCTAACGAGGCAATACAGGGCAACAATCATTCAGATGCTACAACAAAATATACGTCTATATTCTACAAAAGGAACCTTTCCCATACTCCCCGACTCTTAAAATGCCCTGCAAGGACTCCCTGTACATGTCATTTCCTAGTGAAGGAATAGAACTGGCCAGAAAGTGGTGAAATTTGGATGGGATTCAAGAGCAACAATAATGCAAATACAAAAAGGTGAGAAAATCTCCCGGTTCCTTTACTTCCGTTTCCTCGCATATTCTATATCTTAAATCGCTCTTCTTTTAAGAAATGGCAACCGAATTAAAATACATTCGCATCACATTTAAGGTCAGAAAACCTGATCTTAAAAGACGGACTACTGAACTTCCAAACGGAAAAGTATAAATAATCAAAAGTGACTTGTATTTAGCGCCTAATAGGCTATGAAAGTACTAAACGTGAGATTTGTAACAGAGACCTCATTGTGTACAATATACTCTTATTAACTGAATTCCACTGTCGAAAGAAAAGTTTGTTCTACATGCTTTCCCATACACAGTCACATTAACGTTGTAAAACGGGATAACCATTTCTATTATTTTCTTTCCAGCAGCCTCACTCTCAATTTCTGAAAAATTGAGTAAATGAATCAATATTTAAGGGATTTCGCCTCAATGAGTTAAAGCCGAAGTAAACAATCGTTTTTGCTATCCTATATTTTAATACTAGATTTGCTCACTATTCATCATAATTTTTAATATATATATATATATATATATATATATATATATATATATATATATATATATATATATATATATATATATATATATATATATATATATATATATATATATATATATAATATATATATATATATATATATATATATATATATATATAATATATATATATATATATATATATATATATATATATATATATATATATATATATATATATATATATATAATATATATATATATATATATATATATATATATATATATATATAATAAAAAAGTAATAATTTAATACGTACTGGATCGTATCTCCAAATCTGACCAGGGCCCGGATCCTTATGGCAATGTTCTATCTGAGGAGGAGTTCCTTCTTTTCTAGGAGCAGCCCAACAAAACTGCTCGTTTTCAACTTTTATATTCTTTTTATACCCCAAAGAAAAATACTGGAATAAATATATATATATATATATATATATATATATATATATATATATATATATATATATATATATATATATATATATATATATATATATATATATATATATATATATATATATATATATATAATATCACCACCACTCACGGGAAGAGCCCTTTTCAAGGAGGGAACGTAAATAGATAGAAAAGAGGAAGAAACCCCAATAAGACCCAAACCTAACACACATCCATCAGGTGGGCACAGACGGAAGCGTTGAAGAGAGGAACGTTAATACATGAGGAAAAATAGATGATGGCGGGGAATTTCACAGAACAGAGGTGGCTGGAAAGAAGGAGGCACCACAACGGGCAAGCTTGGGGTTTCCAACATCCACACAAAATTCGTGCAAAAGCATTCCCCCCCTTTTGTGCAAAGTGGACGACACAGAGGTGGAGGAATGCTAGAAGCCAATTCCCTCGAGCAACTGCCATTGTAGTACCTATAGAAAAGAGATAGTGCACCAACGTCACGTCGCAGAGATAGAGGGTCAAGAGAGTCTAAAAGTAGAAGACAGTTTATTAACCTTTTAACTTTTGATTCAATCCTATCCAGAAGAATGGAGGAACCGGAGCCCCCAAATATTATATATATATATATATATATATATATATATATATATATATATATATATATATATATATATATATATATATATATATATATATATATATATATATATATATATATATAACTGCTCGGGGAATCGAACCTGGGCCCAAAAGATGGAAGTCCATGGTGCTAACCGCTACACCACCGATGGTTAAAAGCACCATGGACTTCCATCTTTTGGGCCCAGGTTCGATTCCCCGAGCAGTTATATGTATTATACATATTAATTCCACGGATAATAGTGGATATTAAGTATATATATATATATATATATATATATATATATATATATATATATATATATATATATATATATATATATATATATATATATATATATATATATATATATATTATTGTTTACGTACCTGGGGTCCAAAACCATGGCATACATAGAGAATAATATCTCCTTTTTCTCTCGATCCTGTATCAAGACACATATTTGCCAAAACTGTGCTACTGATCTGCAGAAAAAAAAGAGCAAATAAAGAATTAGTAATAGGAATTATAATAGTAATCAAAATGGAAATATATTTCTATTAAAATAGAAAACAGTTGATGTATTATATTGATTTTTAAAACATAGGAAATTTCTCATATAATTTTAAAAAGCAATTTTGTAATGTCAAAGTACAAAAAAAATAAAAATTAAAAAATAAATAAATAAATAAATAAAAAAGCTACGTGTTTTAATGAGTTTTAATTATGCATATGAATATGAAAATTTGTTTTAACTGTACGTATGAATATATGAAAATTAATTTTATTTGTACGTACCGATCCATTGGCAAAATCAGATGGCTCGATTGGAGGATAATCCCTTACCAAATCAGGCGCAATATTTTCTAAGAACCATTTGAAAGGCTTACATTGAAGATTTTCTCGAATCTGTTCAAATAATAATAATAATAATAATAATAATAATAATAATAATAATAATAATAATAATAATAATAATAATAATAATAATAGAGTACTGGCTTTTCAAGTGAGAGTGCCAGGTCTCGAGGCCTGGTCGGGGTGGGGAATATGAAATATTCTCCCTTGCGTTTAATTCCGAATGACTCAGTCTTTAATAAACGGTACATTAGTGAAGTGCTCTTGTCACTGATGGGAAATAATCTCTGGCATCGAGATAACCTGGCTCTGCCAGCGGTATCCGCCGTGGAGCCCATGAAACCCAAGGATCTTCCTCAAAAGATCCCACTGACAGGACGTAAGTCTTTCCTAGAGATGAAGATTATTTTATTTTAATAATAATAATAAAACTTGGTTTCTAGAAGCACAGAAACAATCTGTCAACATAAAACGTTTTCAACTTTGGAATAATTACGTTGAATAAGATGTTTGTTTATGCAAAAGTAAGAAATCGACTAAACAATATTACCATTACCAGACCTACGAGCCGAGCCAATTAGCTCTATTCGAAAGAGGTCCCATTTTTTTAAATAGCAATTAGCCAATGGAGGAGAACTGCCTTGGAGAAATCAACCTCTGACCATTCTCAATAGTATAAAAACTATACAATATAAATAAATGCTTGCTAAAGTTACTTAATAATAACCCTTTCATTCACTCCGGGGTAAATTCCTTTATACGCCCCAAAGGACAATTCTCCCTCCCCTTTCAATTTTTTTTTTTCGCTGGAAGCTTGCTCTTATTCAATTTTGCCGGAAAAGGAAGACCTCTCTCAACTCTTTATAGTCCTATTGCTTTAACCTCAGCATACTTTCTAGTTTCCTAATCTATCCTTAACAGTAATATTTGGAAACCTTAAATCTTCTAGTCATTTCTGAGATTGCCAATATAACTTTAGTAAGGAATGCTCTATTGGTGATATTCTATCTTTTTCTGACTGCTGATTCTCTTATCTTCGACATTTTGAGTAACCGATGTGCTGTTAAACTCGTCAAAATGAAAGCTTACGATAGAGTCTGACACAAAGGTTTGGTTTCTAAACTTCTCTCTTTCGGTAATCTATCCTTGCATCTTGATTTCCTTTCTGGTCGTTTTAGAGCTGCTGTCGATCAATGTCCAATAGTGACGGTTTTCAAGGTTTTGTTCTATTCTGAACTCTATTTCTCCTTTTCATTAATGATCTTCAACATATCATTTCGTCTCCAACCCCCTTTTACCATGACTATTCCAACCTTTATTACTTCTTTCAATTCGAAAGAGGTCCCATTTTTTTAAATAGCAATTTGCCAATGGAGGAGAACTGCCTTGTAGAAATCAACCTCTGACCATTCTCATATCACAATTGGGGTAGAAGAAACATGGTTGTTTCCAATGCCTCAAAAACTCAGTTCCTTTATTATTATTATAAAAATTTGACAAAGAATGGTGACGTTATTAACTGACAAAATAACAGACTAAAGTTGGGTTCTTGAGCATTTTTCGAATTAAAATGGATAACTTTGTATAACTGATATGGTTTTCAGTGAATTATGGAACACTAAACTTTCCATGACGCATTTAATGACACTCATCAGAAAATTTTTACGGGATTAAAAAAAAAAAATTAAAATTTGTATCGTGATCTGAGGATGAGTATGACGTCATTATTCAGTCATACTTATGTCACTCTTTTTCATACATAGTTTAAAAAGCATTGTCATCTTATGTCATTGGATGAGTCATAAAATAGGCATATATATTTTTATGTATACAACTTTCAAAACTTACATGTTTTATTCTTAATTAAGGAGTGAAACTTTTCTACAGTTTTTTTCATGGAATATATATAATTAGGGATGGAGTGAAGTATCGGTATCGGTAAGTATCGGTTATCAATATCGGTACCGGTGAATTTTTAGGTATAGGTATCGGTAAAAATTTTGGTATATGAATGGGTAAAGTATCGGTATCGGTAAGTATCGGTATATTTTCAGGTATCGGTATCGGTAAAAATTTTGGTATCGCTCCATCCCTAATATATATATATATATATATATATATATATATATATATATATATATATATATATATATATATATATATATATATATAATATATATATATATATATAATGTATGGATGTGAACATGGATGTTAAGTGCTAGAGCGAGGAAAAGTTTGAATGTCTTTGAGATGAAAGGTTTGAGAGCGATATGTAAATTAAGAAGGATGGATAGGATTAGAAATGACAGAATAAGAGAGATGTGTAAATGGAAGAGGGGTTTTAATTGCTAGAGCAGAGAGGTGTGCTAAAATGGTTTGGACATATGTGTAGAATGAATGAGGACAGAATGGTGGGCAAGGTACTTAGATCCGAGGTGGAAGGTGGTAGGGGAGGGGAAGGCCAAAGTGGAGATGGATGGATGGAGTTAGAGAGATTTTGGGTGGAAGGAATTTGAGTTTAGAAGAGGGTAGAAGACTTGCGGAGGACAGAGTGAGATGGAGGGCGGTGGTGAAAGGGGTTGAAAGATAAGAATGGGTATGTTTGTAAGGGAATTATGGCGGGCACCACCCCACGAAAGTGGGAAGGGTGATGGCGAAATAAATAAATAAATAAAATATATATATATATATATATATATATATATATATATATATATATATATATAATATATATATATATATATATATATATATATATATATATATATATATATATATATATATTATATATATAATATATATATATATACAAATATATGCCACGCTGGCGGTAAATGTGACTCATCTTATTTAGACATATTTATGGCCGTTGTAAACAATGCGATTTTTGTAATATATGTACAACGAAATATTTCACATTAACAAAGAAATTAAATAGAATTATTATTATTATTATTATTATTATTATTATTATTATTATTATTATTATTATTTTTTATTATTATTATTATTATTATTATTATACTAATTGTAGCTGAAACCTACTTGAAGTTCTGAAGTGATATCTCCTGCATCTACCTTGCGAAGTCTTGGGTTACGTTTATAAAGAGCTTCAATGTACTCATCCATCCAGACTAAAGCTACTCTCTTGTAATTCTATATATATATATATATATATATATATATATATATATATATATATATATATATATATATATATATATATATATATATATATATATATATATATATATATATATATATATATATATATATATATATAGTTTGGTAAAATATATAAAATAAATTTTGATTTATGCATATTAGAACTACTTTTACTACTTGTTAAAATTGAACAATCTAATTTGGAAATAAAATGAAAAAAAAAAAATGTCGCTGCTTTTAACTGAAATAAAAGAAAATCTATCATTTTTCACTGGTTAAAGAATGCATAAAAAATATATATACAAAATGATACATATAAATAAGCAAAAAGGTATCGAATTCATATTTATTATACTACCTTACTAAGAAAATCTCCAGCATTTTTGGCGGCTGGCCTATTCTTCCCTCCCATTCTGAAAATGTGCCCAACGCGAGAACATGGGGCATCTAGCAACCTACCTCCACACTGCCATATCTAAGATTAAAATTAATAAGAAAAATATAATAATAATAATAATAACAAATGATAAACATTTTCATTATTGGTAATTCAATTTTAACACACTTGGGGGCTTACTTTGAAAGACAGATCGTATTGCTCTCCTCCCCAGATTTTCAGCCCTTCATCATAACCCCCTAACTCCCAAAAAAATGTTCTGCTTATGGCAAACAATCCACCATTCATAACTGGATTTCTGGAAGAAATAATAA
>SEYY01023540.1:115000-117500 GCA_009176605.1 Armadillidium nasatum
GCAATGGCGATACTTTCGAGTCCCAGATGATTTTCTCATCCACTACATGAGCTTCAGACTCTGGAAAATACTGAAAATAAAAAATAAAAAAATAAATAAACATATTTGAAGAACGTAAACAGTGTCAAAAACATTTAACTTGAAAATTTTAACTAATGAAAGACTGGATTTGGCCTAATTTGAAGTTACTGAATCGGTCTTAATCTAATCCCGCAATTAACACATAATTGCTCCACAGACAATACATAACACAAAAGTAATCTAAAAAATAATAATAATAATATAATAATAATAATAATAATAATAATAATAATAATAATATAATAATACAACGTATTTGAAGAAAGAATGCAAATCATGTGAAAATGATAAAAGATATAATGATAAAGAAAATAAAAGATGTTTCATTATTAGTTAAATAGTAAAAAATTGATCAATTATGGCAAATACTTATTCTGACATGTAACATGACCAATATATAATATATATATATAATAATATATATATATATATATATATATATATTATATATATATATATATATATATATATATATATATATATATATATATATATATATATATATATATATATATATATATAGTTTTTATTATATATTATTCCCGTTGAGAGCGGAACAACGTCACCACTGTTCAACGTCTTACTTTACTCCAGGAGGGTAGATAAGGGGTACTATCAGGGAGGGTAGAAAAGTGGCTAGTATAACCGAGCAATAGGTCATTAAAAATAAAATCTGTAGAAGGATCCTCTATTTTATGGATATCTTCTCTGCTTCATGATCAATATTTGTAGTCTCTCTTCATGTTAATATAAATACAAAATCGCGAGAATGCGGGTAGAGTTTAAGTTTAGATAATTAAAATAAAATTTAATATAAACTTTGAGACTTATTTTAAAAGTAATTTTTGAAGCGTAATTCGTTGGGAAGAATAACAAAGTGTCTCTTTTAGCCTTACTAAAATATTCTCTTTATTTAATAGTTTATTGAATGCTCACAAATGCTAATAAATTTTCATTTGATTATGATGATTATAATAACTGACTGTTGGTCATTGTTTTTAAAATGCCGATCTTGATTCCGAATTATAAGTACCGTATAGTGAAATGACTAAATATGCGCAAGATATACTTCATTAATATTAGTTCACAGTAATTCAATTCCCTTCACGTTCGAAATAATAGCTGTTTGTCATATTTTGCATCTATGAATGTCTGCACTTAATTTTCAATTAGTGAAATAATTTCCTACACATACTTTTTTAAAATGTCTTTCAACTACTTGCTAAAACCTTTTAAAAATCAATACAGGTAATGAATGATTGATAAAGTAACGGGAACGTCGCTGAATGGTTGGAATCTCGTAGTAAATTTTCTGAACTTTAGTCTGACTAAAGAAATAATAGAATATTATTTATATACTTTGATGTCGGTGGTAGTGCGAAATTTAATAGAATATACCGTTATAGGTATTATTATATTAACTACATTTAATCAGCTATTAAAATAAATTTAATGATCGGTAATTCATAATGCAAATTTAAAAGTTTAATATCATAAATTATACATAATTTTTAATTAATATTAGATTTTAAAAACTGCATATTATGACTATATGCACGACAACAACAACAACAAAATCTAAAAATGCAATAATTATTATCGTATCCTGTGACCTTCATTCTGTCATACTTTATCTCGAAAATATTTTTATTTTTTTCATTACTTCGGTTAAAATTTCGTTCTATCGAGAACCATCTCATTTGTTATAAGTCTACAAAACCTTCTTAAACCTTCTGCAGATTATTATTACAGTTATTGCAATCCCTTTTCATCTGCTTCTTTAAAAAAAACCTTCCTCAAATACAACAAAAATAACCTCACCAGAGTTTAATTAATTTTGCTTCATATAATTAATAAAATCACGCTATTTATCATCAAATTCTTTATAGTATTGGACGTATTGTGGGAATGAGGAGGAGGCCATCATTATCTTTCTTAATTTTATTCCAAACTCTTTCCATTCCAATTAATCACTCTTCCTACATTGTTAAAGTCGATGACATGTTCCACTTTACCCTCAAGTTTAATACAGGGTTTCCACCTTTCTTTTACATAAACGGGGATTGCGTATTTATTTTTTAATCAAGTTTAAGAATTTCTTCTCTAGTTTCAGCAACACATCTAACAAAAAAAAAAAACCATGATAAAGGGCAAAAAAAGAAGCACGCACTCAATTTTATATATATATATATATATATATATATATATATATATATATATATATATATATATATATATATATATATATATATATATATATATATATATATATATATATATATATATATATATATATATATATATAGCTTTAATTCCATATACATTATTACATATATATAATTCTCATCTATGTAAACATGTTTAATTGATTGCTGAAGAATATCTGCGACTTGACCTCTTAAAGATAAACATTTGAGCA
>SEYY01023540.1:120000-140869 GCA_009176605.1 Armadillidium nasatum
TGGTTAGACCATTGAAATTTTAAAAGAGCATAGTACGTTCCATGGATCGTCGAATTATATATTATTGGATTCTCTAACCGCTATAGTTCGGTTAAAATAAGCTACAGAACGGGAAAGATAAATTTTGAAATCTCTCACAATCAGTCTATAATACGACACGTTGTGCCATAGGTTAAATCCGACTCACTCCTGGGGGTTTCTTAACGCTTATAACTCTTTAATGGTACGAACTAATGAGGACTCCAGATTCATAATGCTTTACCCTGAAATAAGATTTTATTAACATTTCAGGCTCTTCAAGTGTAAAATTGATGCCACTTAAGCTAAGCTTTAAATATCGCTTAAATCATCTATGCAGATAGATTTCGTCATGCTGAGTCAGAATATGAATATTCCAGGATTATACGAGCTTTCATTCAGGAGATATGGCCCCTCAAAAAAAATTCTTGTTGAAATCATATTCTGTGATCTTTTGACAAATTCTAAACTATGAAAGATAGAGCAAATATATTTAATATCTAAATTGTACGTGTCTTTAGGACTTAGAAGCCCAAGTTAATCGTTCTTCTATCTGGTACGGCTGAAGAAATATGGACCCCCAAAATTGACTTTTTCCATTTGGATGCTCAGGAAGTACAACAAACCACCTCGATATGTATGTAACTTGAAAAAGGTAATATATAAATAAAGAGCTGGGATTCCGGATTTGGAATCAGAGGTCCCAAATCCTTTACGGGTTTGGAAAACCAAGCCGATCTATCCATTGATAATAAAGTTATGAGTTCAAAAACTTAAACAAACTTTGACCGGAAATCTTAAAAGTTAAACTTAAAATGGTTTCACAGACTTTCTTTCACATGTTAAAACTCAAGAGATTCGACCCATACTCAATACTTTAAAGGTATTTAAGTGCCATATGAGGGTCGACTTCCGTAGGAATTGAAAATTTTTCTCAATTTTTGTTGATTTTTTAGCATGTTCAGGTAGGTAAGGCAGTAGAGAACTTATTTTTTATCGTTACCTCCAAAAAAAATGAGGAAAAAATCAAATTTTCTATTTTATGAGCAAGTTTTTTTTTTCAAAATCTGCAAAACTTTAAGCACAGTTTACAATATACTGGAAGTAACTTTCGAGGGGGAAAAGTCCTTAGGGGTAAAATCCATCATGATCTACCTTAGTTACCTTTTGTCAGTTTTCGCTATGGTTTTAGAGATAAAAAAAATTTTTTTAAATTTTTATGCTTTCCCTCTAGCAAAATAACAGCAGGGACTTGCCTCTTGAAACGTACTTTTTCAAAGCCTAGGTCGGACCAGAACGATGACGCCGGAGAGCGACTTTCTTTTGAGGAATTTGGTCTCAAAAATTACGATTTTAGAGCCCCGAAATAAAACTTTTTTTTTTAATTTCTTATGAGTGACTTTTTAGCGGAAATCGCCTTCTGAAACTTATTTTTTATCGTCCCCCTCCCCTGCCCCATAATGACAAGATACCTCACTTTTTCTCCTTTAGATGTGTTTTTCTTTTTTTATCTTTTCATTAAAAACTAAAATCCAATTTTCGATACAATTTCGGTTTTTCTTGGTATCGAAAATTCACTAGAGAGGTAGTAGCCTTCCTGTCTCTTGCCGATATCTACCACGGGTTCGAAGATATGTCACCGAACAGTTTAAATAATTTTTCGGAATGAGCCTTATATTTTTTGAAAAATTTAATAAATATTTTGACGGTTTTCGGTCCTTTATAACTCAAAAGACAAAGGAATTAGAATTTTCGTTTTATGCAAAGGTTTCCACCTCAATAGGAGCTGCAGTTTTGCTAAAAAAAAATTCCTGTCTCGATACAGTTATATGAGACAAAAAATTTAAATTTTGAATGTGTACTTTTTTGCGGATGTTCTTTACTAATGAATGTTATAATCAATTAATACATAACACTTATATATATTATATATATATATATATATATATATATATATATATATATATATATATATATATATATATATATATATATATATATATATATATATATATATATATATATATATATATATATATATATATATATATATATATATATATATATATATATATATATATATATATATATATATATATATATATATATATATATATATATATATATATATATATATATATATATATATATATATGAATGAGTATATATAAAATAATTTTTAAAACCGATATATCGATATTTCTAAACAATAGTATTGATGTTACTTTGATATATTTAAAAATATCGATAACAGATAATATCGATATTTTTTTTTTAAATATCGGCATTCCTACGCTAGTGTCATTTCTGGAGCCATGGAGCCTGAAAAAGTTGCCAGTTATTAATTTTTATTGAATGAAAATTTCGAAATTTATGAAAATTTATCAGTTTATAAGTAATTTATCATTACTTTTAAATGGTTGATTAAGTTTTAAATAACGTATATTAAATCCAATTATTTATTGATTTAGCGATATATATATATATATATATATATATATATATATATATATATATATATATATATATATATATATATATATATATATATATATATATATATATATATATATATATATATATATATATATATATATATATATATATATATATATATATATATATATATATATATATATATATATATATATATATATATATATATATATATATATATATATATATATATATATAGTATAAAATATCGAGAATTGGAAGCTACAGGCATTTAAACGCAAAAACAATAAAAACAGCCTTGCCAAACGTAAGATTCTTATACAATTTTCGATATCTTGTCAGAGGTGTCAGATTCTGGAGTGCATACATTATTACCAGTCAGTATTATATATATCTATCAATATTCACATGAGCTTATCTCTTAACTAAAGAGACATAATTATAAAATCTACATACCTCATATAGGAAGATGGTGTTGTTGTTGTTATTATTATTATTATTATTATTATTATTATTATTATTATTATTATTATTATTATTATTATTATTATTATTATTATGTGTTGTTATTGTTTATATATATATATATATATATATATATATATATATATATATATATATATATATATATATATATATATATATATATATATATATATATATATATATATATATATATATATATTATTAAATATATCTACCCTAGCCGTTTATAGCGAAATTTACCTTATTTGTAGAACATAACCCCAAAAAACGAAAAAAAATAATAAAATATACCTTTGAAAAGTAGTCTGTAGTCTTGCCTGGCTTCGCATCTTTTGTGTCACTCTCTACTGCTCCCAACATATAATTGCTTTCTGGAAAAAGAAGTGATTCTTCAAACCTCTGGATGTCAAAGATACTACTCTCATTACTGTATGTCTTTTACATCAATCTATATTTTTACTAGCATCGATCGGAAAAAAAATACATTTGTGTCATTAGTTTGCGTATCCTTGTCGTAAGTCACTATGTGATTTGTTTGCAATACCAAATCCCTCTTTTCGAAGATGTCTTATGTTGCAATTCGTTTCAACATTTTCCATGCCTTCTTCAGTTGTGATCCTCTTTTAATTCATGCAGGTATTTATTAAGTAGTCATTCTGTAGGGTGATATATTTTGGTGTCCTCTTCTCTAAATTATGCAGCAACTGTCCGATCTCACCCAAGGTACTTTCCTTCTTGAACATTAATGCTCTTGTTGGTTCCGTCACATTCCAGGCAATGGCGGAGGAGTCTCGAATCCCGAGACTGTTTGTTTTCGTTTTCTCATGAACTCAGCCACCTCTGCTTTCATGTGGCATGACTCCCACAAGTGCCTGATTCTTCCCATACAATACATTTTCGCTCCTCCACATTGGCCCCTCCTGAAAAATTCCGGTTCGGTACTCTGTCGTTTTCTTGTCTCTCTTGATCTTGTCTGTTCCTGTTTCTTGCTCTTATTTCACAATTGGCACTCTTTGTGCTTGTTGCTCCCTCAAGCTAAGCACCACCCCAGAATTTCCAGCAATCTCTTTTAATATGACCTCTCCTCTTAAAATGATGACATCTTCTACATTGCTCATCATATGACCTGACATTCTGACTATCGAATCTCCTATTTTCATTACCTGCAAATAGCAAAGGTCTGCCGTACTTCACCTGGTCTGCGTACGTTGCCATTTCACTTCTCTCTTTTCCAAACGTCGCCCATAATGGGATTGGGGTACTTTCGGGTTCTTCATTTTCTCGTTCACCAAGTTCGTTTTCCTCTTGAACCCAATTCACAACGTCTTTCTACCGGACCTTTAGACTTTCTTTCTCCCCTCCCATCCGGACTTTGAATCTTCTAGCCACTTTCCTTGGTAGGCGTTTCAAGAATTGCTTTTTAAGCACCTCAACATCATCTGTTCTTCTGTTGTGGCAGCCTCATAGGTTTGTTTGGAGTGTGAGTGCAAATTTCGCAAACCACTTATCCTTTTTTCATTTCGATTATCGTGAATTTACGTTGTAAATCCAAAATCTCACCCTTTTTCCTCCTTACACTAGCTCCTTAGCCTCGTTACTATAGCGATATACTGTAATACGTTCATAATGATGGACCCTCCAAGAGTTTCTATGGTTGACCGCCCGACGATTCTGATTTCTTTTCAATTGTTCTTTGTCGTATCAAATAATGAGTATTCTATTCACCGCCATATTAGAATCCATTCCTGATTTCTCTAGTTCGACCAATTTTTTTAACCAGAGCTTTTCTCCTTTGTCAATTTCTCAGTCCTCTTCTGAATCGGCCTCTGTTTTTTCCTTCTATAGTCAACATTCTTTTTATATTATCTGAAATAGAAGAAAACAGTAATTTGTAAAGGTTTCACGAATACGGATGGTGAACATAGTATAAATATTGATTTTGAATCACCATATATATATATATATATATATATATATATATATATATATATATATATATATAATATATATATATATATATATATATATATATATATATATATATATATATATATATATATATATATATATATACTGTATGACAAAAGTTATTGAATTTTATGCAATTTGGTAATTTGGTAAAGTAGCAACGAATGTGTGTTTTTATTTTATTTTTTATTATTATTTTCTTTTTGAAAAGTTCACATCTCACGGGCAAGTGAGATCGAACAGGCCCCCTCAAGCACGTGAGTCAATCACTCTACCAATCGTTTGTGCCATTTAGACTGTACATAATAAAAATCTGGGCGGTACGAAGCTTCTCGATCGACCGACTCCGAATAGTCTGCCGTCTCGCCTCTGGTCGTTTCATGTAAACAATATAGAATTCTAGATGGTAAATTGCAGAGTGGACTCTGGCAACGCACATACTACAGCGTCTGTTCCAGCCTCTAGTTACTTACATACAGTCTGATGACGTGTTTGTTATCCCCTTCAGATTTTATCTTGTATGTATTCATTCCTACTTTGCGTATGTTTGAGTGAGTCATGCCTATTTCCGATTTTCATATATAGATATATTCAAAATACATCCTGACGATGAGTATCTAATATATATATATATATATATATATATATATATATATATATATAATATATATATATATATATATATATATATATATATATATATATATATATATATATCTAGTAATGTCACGGGACATCCGAATGTGCTGAACATCCGGGAAAAATAAGTGTCAATGTCCATACGCTTTATCATTACTTCAAACCAAATTTCGTCTCGGCCGTAGCGCAATATTGAATCCTATTCCTAAGTTACAAAATAGCGTACTCTATTGTACTTTTTATAAACTTAAGGAAAACGTATCTCGGAAGTCAGTAACAAATATTTTTTTATTTAATTAAGTGTTGAATTATTGCTAATTATTTAAGACTACTCTTATCTTTTAATCTTATATCATATCTCCAGTATATATATATATATATATATATATATATATATATATATATATATATATATATATATATATATATATATATATATATATATATATATATATATATATATATATATATATATCGTTTTTGTATTTACTATTATCAAATGTTGGGTGTTTCATTCATAGACCTTTCCCATATGCAGCATTTTGACTTGTCACATTTTTCTTATACTATGATAACTCCCTATAATCTCTAATATCTTTCTTGTTTTCGAGCTGTTGCTTCAGTCCCTTTATACTTTTGCAGATACAACGAATAAGACTTTGATCCCATAATAGTGGGCTAGCCTAAACTAATCGAAGATCATCGCATGAATGCGGATTTTTTTCTGTGGTTTGAAAACTGTTGATCACTGACTTCATGGACCTGTACCATAGTTTTCGTAGCTACCATACCATGGGACACTTGCTCCAGAAGAGCGGGCAGCAGTAGTATAATCAGGCTCCCTCGTGTGTATGGGTGAATACCAAAGACAAATTTAATGACATAACTTTCAAAATAAAAAATTATCCTTTCCAACCTCGTTGATATAATAACTCAGAAGGCATGTCTTATTAATTTCGATAATTTACACATTACTGATGTGTTTGTTAATCCCTCCCCTTCCGTAGTGAAGTTTTTTTTTTTTTTTTTTTTGTCAATTTCCAACTAAATTTCATTTGTCATGCCTTCCACCTAGGTGCCAAAACAGAATGCAAAGCTTTCTTCCATTGCCTCCTGTCGTTGTTCAATCATTATTTCTGACTAGACTATACTCGTGCTACTACCTCTCCAGAAATGTCATATATATTATTTATTTCTAAGACTTCTAGCAGTATGCATAATGGCATTTAAATCTGGTCATTATTCTTTTATTTTACACCCCTATCTCTATCTTTTGAGTTTCTTATTATAAAATTATGGACTTTATATTCTCTTTAACCCTAATTATCTAGCCTATCTCCAGATTGACAAGACTCTAAGATGCAATCAATGAAGTCTTTAAGACCTTTGCTGAATCTTTTTTTAATTAATACATTTCAATTAAGCCAATCTTAATTTTCTGAACTGTCAATGGAAAATACAATTTGGAAAAGCAATGGTTTCTGAATTATATCAAAATGCTTAATGAATTTGACAGAAGGTTTCAAAAAATAAAGCACTTCAACTACAGAATATTGTGTTCAGAATCCCTATAATGAAATAAAAAAATAGAAATATGTTTTATTTTACAGTATTTACTGAAGCCGCATAAGTTATAGACTAACTTGAATTGAAAATTAATAAAAGACAAATTGACGTCATATCCAATCTCATTTGGAAATGATTTGAAAATTTTCTTTATACAAAGCACAATTTTGAATTAATTATTGATGACATACTGTTACAGCTTATTGAAACTTTAAATAAAAATTGTCAGTTTTTTTTTTTTTTTTTTTTGTTATCTAGAATAATCCTTTTACGGAGCATAATATTTGGACTTTGAAAGACTGGAGGACTAATTTGAAAGAAATGGGAGTTCAGTGGGATATAAAGATGTTAATAAGGGAAATAAATTATTTTAGTACTTTTAAAATTATATTGTATAATAAACTAAATTGAGTAATCGATAGAAAAATTACAGAAGTTTTCATGAAAAACACCTGTAAGTTAATCTAAAGGACAATAACAGTATATTCACTTTAGATTGCAAACATCAAGGATAAAGCTGGTGACGATGAAAAACAATGTCCTTTTCATAAATTACAACAACTATTTTTCATTCACTTTAGTATAATGTCAATAAAAGAGGATAATTCAGAATTATTTGAAAACAATTTTTATAGAACTTTTGAACAATAACCATTGAAAATTTAACAATTTAAAAGAAAGAAAAAAAGAACGGATATGTGTTAAATATACCTATTGCTACAGTGTTTTTCGATAAACTCATTTACTTTAAATTTACATTTAAAATAAAAATATATAACTATATTGATAAATAAGGGGAAGATTTAGAACACTAATCAAAATGTTTTATGAATAAATAACTCATTCATTCTTTTTATTTGCCAGTGATAGATAATTTTTATTAGCTGAATTTAGCGATTTATTTTTTTTTAATAAATATTCATAGACTTTAACTACATTAAAATCTATGTATACGAGTATATTTTAATCTGACAACTTTAGCGCTTTTACTGGTTGCACCGAGCTCCTTTTATTATACTTCGGGACACCCATTGATCATCAATGTACTTTGATACTTGAATTTAAACAATTGGCTATTGACTTTGGGTGTCTTGAAAGAGGAGTTGTGATAGCTGTGTTGGCATTTCCGGAATTTACAGTTTGTTGCAATAAGCCTATCGTTATTATTGTAAAGTATTATCAAATTTGCTGTTGCTTTTTTTAAAAATAAGCATGAGTTTTCAGTCATAAATTGGAAATTTTCAGACCCTGTATTAAAGAAAAATTCGCAATGCAAAATAATGGTGTTGGTAACCTTGAAGAAGGATTTAGAGGCCTTCGCTTATCAAACGTAAGTATATTTGTTTGAAAAGAAAATTTAAAGTTTTTAAGTGCTGAATACTTCCTGTTTCTAAAACAGAGGTAATATTAGGCTTAAATTTTTTTTTGCCTTATTCGTTAATGAAGGTTTCAAATACTTGCCCTATTACAGAATTGGAGGCTTAAAAATTCAACAAATTTGTTGCTAACTAGCTGGATAAAAGTTGCATGTATATGTATGTATGTACATTTACCGCCTTGAAAAATTTTCATTGTTTGTTCAAAGTTGAAAATATCTTGTAAACCAATAGGTAGGGCTTTTATGGGCGTTGTCTTTTATTCTGTCATGTTTAACCCTATTGGAAATGTATCCTAATGTATCCTAGACATAATGAAGGTAAGAAAATTTTATTAAATATCAAAGTTTTTTAAATTCAAGTTTAGAAATTAGTGTAATATATTTTCTAAGCATTGTAGAATAATTTCCTGTTTAATTATGTAGTAGTTTTCTGTCTCAGGTGAGCCCTTTTTGATTTCTAATTCTAATCTATTAAAGCTATAAAAAAAATGTAAATGCATTAAGTAAACCTTGACATTGGTACAAAGCTTTGATATATGAACTTCCTTCTTTCAGAGTCATTCATTAGGGTTTGGTGATATGGGGAGCAGACCTCCTATGGATAAATTTGTATGCCATACATTCAAATTAACTATTGAATTCCTTTAAAACTGTTTTTTGGATTTGAAAAGAAGAGTATAGGGATAGCCTCAACGAATGAGGATGCTTTTTGTTGAAAGGATGTATCCTCATTTAAAATAGCGTAGTTACCTTTTTATTTATTTATTTTTTTTTTGCACACAGGAAAAAATTTTCTCTCCTGTTCACTTCAGCCTCTTTTTCCCACTGAAAGAAGGCCTATGTGCTTATTCAGGCTTTGCCAAAAAATTTGGAACATTCCCAACCATCTATCTTCCTATTTTTTTTTTTTTTTTCCCTCCCTGTTTCTAAATCTTTCAAACCTACCCTTAACAGGAAAAATTTTCAAATAGGCCTATCTTAAATCTTCTAATCTTACAGTTTCTCAATTGCCAGTTTGACTTCTAAAGGGACTTTTGAACAGTGATTTTCTATTCATTCTCTCTGACCCTTACTTCTCAATTCTTCAACATTTCAATGAATCTTTTGCTTTGGCAAGATATATTGAAAGATATTTTTGTCTCATACAAAGCTTTGATTTATGAATGTGGTTGTGGAACAAATTATGTTAATTATCAAAGAATTAAGAAAAAAAAGTTTTTAAAACTGTTGATAATTGTTTAAACTGTTTAAAACTCAGTTTCTGAAAAGTTTGTGAGGGAAGAATTTTATGCAATAATTATATCATAAAATTTTTATTTATTTCTTTAAATGACCTTTGGTTTTTCTTTTTTTCCTTTTTTGAGTTTAAAAATTTTTTAAGAATATTAAAAACTTTTAATATATAATTAGCCATTATTTCATGTCACTTTACAGAACAATTATAATCTCATATTATTTTAAATCAATAACAATTACATGATCTAATGGTGTAATTAAAAATTGTATATGAGAGTTTAATAATATGTTTACATTCTGCAAATTTAAAAAAAAATATTTTTTTTTTCCCTAGTAGCAGTAAATAAATGATACTAATAAGTTGATAAAAATTGTAGAGATTATTAATTAATAGCTTAAATAGTTTTTTTTTAAGTAGATTTTTATGAAATTATGAATTTAAAATATAAACTCCCAGTCAAATTTTGCATCATTTGCATTTGTGGCAAAAAGACACTGCAATTATATTGCATTGCATGTAACAACATTCTGTTCTTATCTATTATAGAAGATTATTTACCTATTCAAGGTATGTCTTTCATGAATCAAAGAAATTTTAGAAAAACAAAAGGATTAATAAAGAAAATTGTGAGGATGGAAAATTCATGGTGTAGCATACCATTATCAAACTGCAAGAAATAAAGCAATAAAAAAAAATAAACACAAAGTAATTATTAATGGATAGTTCCTCTTCTGGTCCCCTGTACTTCCTCCAACCATTCAGGCATTGATAAAGTGATTCTGGTAATGATGTCTTGTGTCACTGCACCTGCCAGTTCCCTGAGTGTCAACTGAGTATGTTCCCAGACACAGATTGTGCCATGCCTCCCCAACATATTCCAGACATATTAATATGTGGACTTCAAGTACATGCAGAAGGTGGACTCCCACCTCTTTGAGGTACAAGTAAACTACTGAAGTGTGTAGTTGGCATTGTCATAGAGTAATTGGAATGTGTTGCCAATGAAAAGTGCAAAGGCACTACATATTCCTGAAGGATATTGTTCACATGTCTTTTTGTTATTACATTCCCCATACCCAGTACATGTGACTGTGCTTTCTTTCAAACCAGAACACACTATCATAGAGCTGTTTCCGAAATGAACCCTTATAGAAATGTTGGGAAGGGCAAAGTGCTCTTGTTTGAACTGAGACTTCATCAGTGAAGAGAACATTACTCCATTGTCCAGTTTCTATAGGACTGTGCAATCTGTAATTGGGCAACCCATTGCACCCTGGTATGAATAGTGGCAGGTTATCTTGCAGTCATTCCAGCCTCTTGCAATCTTGTACAGTCAGAAATGGCTGCATATTTGATTCTATGGACCAGGTTTCTTAGCCAAACACTTGTTTGAAACTAATCTTGTAGAACTTCCACACTTGTTTGAAACTAATCTTGTAGAACTTCCAGATGGAGAAATATTATCCCTCACCAAAGAACCCCTTGAGTGACCTTGACCTTGTCTTCTACTGTTGCCACCTATCTCCCTGAATTATTAGAGAATACAGTATGCTGTAGATTGGTTTACCTCCAATCTCTGAAGCACTTGTTCTGTGAGTGGCATATTTCCAATAGTATGGTCATCCTTATTGCAAGTTCCTCTTCTCTTGATATGTGTCTGTATATTATTATCTCAAATGAAGACATTTGACACTGCAGTCTGCTCACACTTGTGTGGCTATAGAATCCTTTGTAGCTCAGTTTGCATTTGGACAGAGAATGCAAATTTGATGGTGGTATGCACTTAGACTGAGAATGATGTACACTGCATATTGGTTAAATTTGTTGGTTCTATTGTATAAACCTACTTGTGTTATTCTTCATCTTAATTGTGTATTTAGTCACCTAATACTAAATTCCATGTGATTCATTAATTTTTTGCAAGAGTATATATATATATATATATATATATATATATATATATATATATATATATATATATATATATATATATATATATATATATATATATATATATATATATATTTTTTATTTTTTATTTTTTTATTTTACCATTCACCTTTCCCACTCTCGTGGGGTGGTGCACCCACACACACATCCACTTTCTATCTCCCCTCCCCCCTCACCACTGCCCTCCATAGTCTGTAGTCTACGTGTGCAGAGGGTGGGTGTGTTTGTGTAGGGCTCCCGTATTTGTAATTTCCAAGTGTCGGGCGGCGTGTTAGTGAATTGGTTTTTTTAGTTAATATTTTCAAGTTTTAAATATCCCTTTGTTATTATTAGTGTTTTATTATTTAGTAATCCCTTTAAAGTTTTTTTTTTAAACAGCACTTTGGCTAGTCTTAGCGTCTTATTATTTTGCTATGTAGGGTTCCTTTAGTTGTAAAGTTCCACGTGGCGAGCAATGTGTAATGAATTATTTTTTTAGTGAATCAATTTGAGTCTTAAATATCCCTTTGTTAATTTTAGTGTGTTATTCTTTTAGTAATCACTTTCAAATTTTAAATATCACTTTTGCTAGTTTTAGTGTGTAATTACTTTGCTGTGTAGGGTCCCTTTATTTGTAATTTTCCACGTGGCAGCAGCGTGTTATTATTTTGCTGTGTGTTAAATCACGAGCTACTGGAGTGGTGAAACTTAAGTTTCCAACATCTTTCATCAGGTGGAACTTGCAGATAAGTTTTAGTTGAAAATTTTTTATTTTTTTATATTTAGTTTTATTTGTTTTATAAGCAAATAGTTTTAACATAACTCTGAGGTCATTAAATATTTTTAAATATTGGGAATAGAGGATAATTCGATGTTGATTGGGGGTGTGTTGGGGTCTGAGTTTGGGGTGGTTTAGTTAGTTTACGGGGGGCCTCAAGGAAATGGTGGTATCCTTAGGTGTGGGGTCCCACCGTAGAGTGTCAGTTCGGGAGTGGTGAACTATATATATATATATATATATATATATATATATATATATAATATATATATATATATATATATATATATATATATATATATATATATATATATATATATTTTCCCAGGCTAGCCAATATAGTTCTGACAGTAAAGAAAGTATTAGAAGCAAGTCCTCTAAACCTCCAGTTGATAGTTATTATGCAGTTAATGCACCTGCTCCAGGCACAGTAGGTGTTGCTTCAGCAAGAATCAATAAACCGTATACAGATAGTCAGGAACAGCAATATTATGCTAATCTTCCACACCAACAATTGATTATTTCTTGTGCAAATCCAAGGCATTCTTATGACTATTCCTCAAGAATTATTGGAGAGAAAGAGCCCTTTATTCTAATGTTAGACCACAATGTAAGTATATATATATATATATATATATATATATATATATATATATATATATATATATATATATATATATATATATATATATATATATATATATATATATATATATATATATATATATATATATATATATTAATATATTAATTTAAATTTTGAATGCCAAAACAAATTAATGTTTTATTTCTTGTACTTTTAACTTTTTAATAGCTATAAAATAATTGAATATTCATACCTTAATTTTCTAGTTTGTAAAATGTAGAATTTAAAAAAAAAAAAAATACTTCTGCACTACAAAAAATATTTAATAGAGAGGAAAAAATATTTCCATTATATATTAATGATAGCATATTAGAATTTATGATGTCAGTCCAAATACATACTAATTAAGTACACTACATAGAGAGTTTTGTTAGTGAGTAACAATTCAAAGGGTAGCAATTTTTTTTTTTTAAACTAAATAAATAAATAAATGAATAAAAAGATGAAAGTAAATAAATAAATGGAAAAATGGCAAGCTTACATTACCAGATCAAGGTTTGGAAGTTTGTCAACTACGCTATAACACAAGTAAGTTATAAAGTCTGTGACCTAATTACAGAAAAAGAACCCACACATAGAGTTTGAGTTTGATAGGAAATGTTTTGTTATACTGCACAATTTTAGCTCCATTTTAGCATTATTATTTTTTAGAGTATTTACATCACAAAGAATAGTTTCTAGCCGTATGGAAAACATCTCTAATGATATTCAATTCCATTTAAAATTAAGCATCATCAACACATCTTTTATCACATATATTTGTAGTTTATACAAGAAGTAAAACAAGGTAGAAAACAAATTATAACATTTGTGTATGGGGTAATGAGTTGATTTACTAGCTTTTAAATTGATATATGGGAATAATAGAAGTAAAGATATATTTTCTAAATTCAAATTTCAATAACTTATTTTGATTTACCCAACTAAAGAGCAGCATCGTTAGAGATCGTGCACTATCTATGGTAGAACATCATTAAGGACTTGTTGCTTTAATCAGGAAAGATTGGAGAGCTGTCAACTGAATTCTGATATGTTGATAATGTTTTGTCTTAATCACCTTTAGCATTTAGGTGCACAATCTTTAAGACAGAACACTATAATGATATTAGGAACAAAAACTGTTAAATTTTTAAAAAATAAGGAATTGAACTACAGAGTCTGAAGAAATTTTGAAGGACCTCAAATTGGTTTGGTGGTTTACTGGTTAAGGAGAGAGCAAATGCTCAAGCACTTTTTTGAACTGAACAATGAAGTGAAACTCTTAATGCATGTTAAATGTATTATCATTAAGGAACTAAAGTCCAAAACTTGCTGTATGTGCAATGTTATAGTTGGTCCTATTACTGGCCACTTTAATTATGTAAATTTGAAAGTACAAGGGCTAAATCTGCTTATTAACCTCTTTCTTGGAAATATCAGGGGGCTTTGAAGCAATGCAGCAATTATATGTCTTGTTTATATCATGAGCTTGAAATTATGTGGATTTCTTTGTAACTCAACTAAAGAGAAACTGTATGGTGCATTTTCCAGCACTATAAGGTAAACATAACACATTACAGTGCAGTATACTGCAGTGTTCCAAAATTTCAGAGTTACAAAAAGGTTTCTCTAGACTTACATCATCATGAGCAGCACTATGTATTTTTGAGATTCCTTTGATGTGATGTCAAATGAAGCTGTAGGGGAGAATGTGTCAAACCAGCTCATTTATTACTTTTTGTCCAAAAAAGGGCAACATCAGAAAAAAAAAGTGTTAGAACAAAACATACCTTTTCAAATTCTATAATAATGATCACTAATAATGTCATACAAGATGAAATATTAAAATTCAAACTGTTCTATTACCTAAAAAGGTGGTATTTGAGACAAAATGTGAATTTTCATTAAGATCATACCTAAGTAAATTTGCAGCAGTTTTGAATTTGAACAATTGCCCACTCTAAAATTTGGCATACTTAATGCCAATAGGATGACCAAGTTATGAGGCAAATTTGATCAAAATTAGGAGAAATCTTTTTTCATTAACAAAGGTTAAAGTCAAAGTTAAATTTTTTTTTTTACTCCAACATAAAATTTAACTAAATAAAAGTTATTATATATACTCAAGAGCTTTAAAATGATGTGTATATCATCGTTATCGGTGATGCAGAAGCTTAAATACTTAACTTCAAAGTTTGCCTTCATCTCAAAAATGAACTTTTTATTAAAGTTCCATGACCTGTATTTCCGGAATCGTTTGAGCTATGAACTTGGGATAAAGACCATACTCATTTTCTCAACAAGATCTATAGGAATGTCAAAAATCATGTAAATCGAAGGGGTCAAGGGTTTTTGTGTAGGTGATATATATATATATATATATATATATATATATATATATATATATATATATATATATATATATATATATATATATATATATATATATATATATATATATATATATATATATATATATATATATATATATATATATATATATTCAGCTTCACAGTCACAGTATACATCATATGGCTATGATGAAGATTTCCCACCTGCTCCTCCTCTTGATGAAGAGACCTTAGGATCTTCAAGATCTCCCCCTTCTCCTGTTTCTTCCTCTTATTCTGAGCTACGTCACACTCACCCTTCTCAAAGAGGCAGCTTTCAGCAACATCCTCAAGGAGTAGCTTTTCAAGCTAGTAGTAATCTACCTACTTATGCACCATTATCGCATACTGTAAGTAAAAAATGTTTGTTATTCTTTTTACATTTTATTTATTTTTTTTTTAAATAATAATTTACAATTATTAAAAATCATTTAAATAGAAGGTTGCTAAGTCAGTCAAGAAATTTTACATTTATTGAATATATTAAATATTGAAATGGAAAATAGTTACCGTTATATTATGCAACATTATATGGTTATTATGACCGACGCCTCCTTCATCAACCTTCAATTAGACTTCAATTGAAATACAAGTCTTTCATTCACGTGGTTGACTTTAAACGTAGGAGCATCTGCTGTTTTCCAAGCCATAGAGGTACTCATTTTATCCATGAAAATTGAGTGAAAGGCCGAATCAACTCTGGAATGTGAGCAGAAGTCTACTGTCTTTTTTTGTTTTTTGCTGGGCGATAGCCGTAGTTATGAGTTAAAAAATTAGGTTATTAGAGACTGTAAAGTAAGATTGCATTTAGATTTTAAAGTTTACATCAAAATAGTTAAAATCAGTTCATATGGAGTTCATTTAAGCTGACTTTTCTGGATATCCATCCTAGTGAATATTTGCAAAAAATAAGTAAGTCTTATTTTTATTGTGCATTGTTAAGATTGGAATATTGTACAGTTATATCTTGTAGGTTAAAATTATCACAGTTTTAGTGATCGTATTTACTATGTAGAGGAACATTTGTACTAAATTTAAATTTTTAGTGGTAAAACATTTAATAAGAATTAATGCATTAGTAGCATATCTATTATTGTTTGGCATTATGTGATAAAATTATAATGAAATATGTGTAGTTTTAAACGGGATGTTAAATTACTCACAAAATATTTTGACCCTTCCTCTATAATTCTGTGAAATAGGCTCTCAGAATTGAGTATATCCATATTCGCTTTAAAACTTGTAATTTTCAACATCGATACCACCTTCCTGGTGTTTTAAATATTTAAAAAAAAAAAAATTCATACTGTTGAGTATTAACGAATTGATTATTGTAAGATAGAACTTTTATACGTTAAGAAATTTTAAATTTTCGTGGTCTAATATCTAATTTTTTTTTTTTTTTTTTTTTTTTTTTTTCTTGTATCCTAAAGAAATTTAGTACAAACATATATACGTAATTTAGAGAGTTCTCGTAGTTAATATTGAGTATATATTAAATTGTTTATTTGGGTTGCGAAAGCTGATAAAGCAGGTAAAAGTGAAAGTAATATGGAAATGTTCTTTATTTTAAAGTATACTTTATTTTTTTTATATATATATTTTTTTTACAAGTCATTATTAAATTTTAATTCGTGTCATAAAAAAAGTTTATTATATGTTGACTGTGATTTTAAATTTTATTACTTAGTTAATGCCAATCACTTAATACTCGTAAAACTGAAATAATATTCCTTGTATCACCTCAAAGAAAAAAAAGGCTAAATTAATATTTTTGTATCTTTGATTCCACAAAATTAATATCAGATATCCTAACTACCGCATTTATTGAGAGAGAGAGACAGACAGACAGAGACTGACTCGCATGCTTGAGATCGAGCCGGTTCGATCCCACTTGGGAATCCTAGGTATATACTACATAGAAAAGTTCCTCTCTTCGAATAGGGCAATGCCCGTGAGATGTGAACTTTTAAAAATATATATATATATATATATATATATATTATATATATATATATATATATATATATATATATATATATATATATATATATATATTATATACTTTCTGGTTCTTCTTCATCTCGTCCTTTCTGGCATTTCGCAAAAAATGTCAACTCTAACTTTGCTTCTTCCTCTTTCCCTCCTCTAGTCTCTTCTGATGGCACAACTGCCATTTTACCTTCTACTAAAGCTGAACTCTTCGCCCAAACTTTTGCCTCTAACTCTACTTTGGACGATTCCGGAGCTATTCCTCCTCCTTCAACCCCCTCCAACTCATTTATGCCTAACATTGTAATTTCTTCTAAAGATGTCATTTCTGCTCTCTCTGAGCTTAACACTAAGAAGGCGTATGGTCCTGATGGTATTCCTCCTGCGGTTCTCAAAACTTGTGCTTCTGAGCTTGCACCCTGCCTTGGTAAACTATTTCGTCTTTGCCTTTCTACTTCGATCTTCCCTTCTTGTTGGAAACGTGCTCATTCAACCTGTACCGAAGAAGGGGGACCCTTCTCAACCCTCTAACTATCGTCCAATTTCTTTAACCTCCGTTCTTTCTAAAGTTTTCGAATCTATCCTTAACAGGAAGATTTGGAAACATCTCAATTCTTCCAATCTTATCTCTGATCGCCAGTATGGCTTTCGTAAAGGACGTTCTACTGGTGATCTTCTTTCCCTACTTTCTGACTCTTGGTCCTCCGCTCTTCGGGGTTTCGGTGAATCTTTTGCTGTGGCGCTAGACATATCGAAAGCTTTCGATAGAGTCTGGCACAAAGCTTTGATTTCCAAACTTCCCTCTTTCGGAATCTATCCTTCTCTCTGTGACCTCCTATCTAATTTCCTTTCTGGTCGTTCTATAGCAGCTGTTGTAGACGGCCACCGTTCCTCCTATAAATCTATAAATAGTGGTGTTCCTCAAGGATCTGTCCTTTCTCCAACACTTTTTCTAATTTTCATCAATGACCTTCTTCTCTATTACTTCGTCTCCTATACACTCCTATGCCGATGACTCCACCCTTCATTATTCCTTTCAATTTGAAAGACGTCCCTCCCAACAGCAGTTATTAGACGCAAGAAGGATTGCCTTGGAGCAACTGACCTCTGATCTATCTCTTATTTCAAATTGGGGCAGAGAAAACATGGTCGTTTTCAATGCCTCAAAAACTCAATTCCTCCATCTTTCTACTCGACACAATCTTCCACACAACTATGACATCTTCTTCGAAAACACTCAACTCAAACCTTCATCTGTTCTCAATATTCTCGGTGTTTCTTTTTCTCGTGATCTTTCTTGGAAAGATCACATTATTTCTCTTCTAAACAAGCTTCTAAGAGGTTGGGTGTTCTGTGGCGCCTTCGTAGTTTTTTTACGCCACCCCAGTTGCTTGCTCTGTATAGGGGTGTTGTTCGCCCCTGTATGGAGTACGCCTCGCATATCTGGGGTGGTTCCACACATACAGCTCATTTTGAAAAGGTGGAGTCTAGGGCTTTTCGTCTTATCAACTCTCCTGCTCTTACTAACTCTCTCCAATCTCTTTCTTCCCGTCGAATTGTTGCGTCACTCTCTCTATACTATCGCTATTACAACGGACACTTGCTCTTCTGAACTTCTACGTCGCAATACCTCCTCCACTTTAAAAAGAGTTCAAGAGACTAGCCTTTCCACACTGTCTCAATCATTTCTCTGCCCAACTCTCTGACCCCAGACTTAACCATTAAACTCAATTCTTAAACGTACTCTGCCAACAAAGTCTGGAACACACTTCCTTTATCTGTTTTCCCAACTTCCTTTGACTTGCACACTTTTAAACGCCGTGTGTCGGGTCACGTCGGCCATTAGCGACCCCGAATCTGATTGCTTCCCAACTCCGGTGGATATTCGTAGGCCTTGGGCCTTTGCCCACCGGAGGAGACATAAAAAAAAAAAAAAATATATATATATATATATATATATATATATATATATATATATATATATATATATATATATATATATATATATATATATATATATAATATATATATATAGATATAGATAGATAGATAGATAGATAGATAGATAGATAGATAGATATAAACTGACATATACAGATTTATTTATTAAGTGTTGGACCGCCATTTAATTTAGAACAGCTGCAATTCTTCGTGGAATAGACTCGTAGAATGTTTGAATAGTATCCAAAGGAATATTGTCCCCATATATATATATATATTATATATATATATATATATATATATATATATATATATATATATATATATATATATATATATATATTATATATATATATATATATATATATATGCTTCAACGATGTTAGAGGTGGAAATTTGAACTTGACTCTTTGCTCTAAAAATCAACGTAAAAGTTCAATTACGCTACGCTGAGGTTTGGCGATTGTATTGGCCTGGGAAGATGTTTGATAATATTCCGGTGCTTCTCAAACCAAGACCGAATCATTTTATCTCTCTGAATAGTTGCATGCATATTTGAATATGACAGTGTTTTGCAGCAATATGCTAGTCATATTAAGAATTTCATCACTGAGAATTTACGGTTATGATAGGACTAGCTGAATAAAATGAAATGATCATCCTTATCATAACGGGAATCGCCCCCATGCTTGAATGGCGGAAGTAGGCAGTTCTGATCTTAAGTTTCTTTCGAAGTTCTGCAGACATAAACGTCCTATCTTTGGGAACATTGTAAACTGTAAACTATGATTCATCGGACCACACCACATTATTTCAGTTAGCAATTGTTCAGTTTTTTTGGTCGTGGCTTTGCGATGGTTATAAAGGGTTTGTAAATTGCAACACTTCCATGAATGTTAAAATTGTGTCGAACTCTCACCATACTGTTTTTGTCGAAACAGCATTACTCAAGTTAGGACATTGAGTTCTAACCGTCACATTAGTTTTTGTCGTTTGCCCACAATCCTTTTTAATGTTCTACGATCCCTATCTGTTAGCTTTGGCTTAGGCCCACTATTTATCTTCGCCGATTACGATTTACCATGTTTTTTTTTTTAAATTGTACCGTACATACCTATGCGTTGTGCGAACATGAAAAATTTTAATATTTACCATGGTGCTCATATTTTGTCCATCATATATATATATATTATATATATATATATATATATATATATATATATATATATATATATATATATATATAATATATATATATAATATATAATATATATATATATATATATATATATATATATATATATATATATATATATATATATATATATATATATATATATATATATATTATTATATTTTTTTTTTTTTTTTTTTTTTTTTTTTTTAAATTTTAAAAAAAGTAATTTATTTATTTTTTAAATTAATAAAGAGCTTCAAGTGCGGCTGATTATTTTTATGCAGAATC
>SEYY01023541.1:0-15000 GCA_009176605.1 Armadillidium nasatum
CGTGAAATTCCATTAAGATCAACAAAAATTGAATCGGAAAGTAGAAGACGAGAAGCAACTCTAGAAGCCAAAGAGGGAACAGATTTGAAATGAGAAGAAGAATGTAAAGTTGAGACATCAGAATAGCATAAGAGTGAACTGAGTTAGAAGTGCGGTTAAGGAGATCATTAATGTAAACTAAAAATAAAACTGGAGATAAAACAGAACCCTGAGGAACACCACAGTTGACAGAATGTTGTATTGGAGCTGTTGCAGAGTTCTTTAAATCTATTAATAGTGGTGCTCCTCAAGGATCTATCCTATCCCCTACACTTTTTCTGTTTTTCATTAATAACCTTCCCTCTGTTATTTCATCTCCTATCCACTCTAATGATGATGACTCTACCCTTCATAACTCTTTTTCAATTTGAAAGGCGCCCCTCCTAAAAGCAGTTAATAGACGCAAGGAAGGTAGCCTTGGAGCAACTTTGATCTATCTCGCATTTCATATTGGAGCAGAGAAAACATGGTCGTTTTCGATGCCACCAAAACTCAATTCCTTCATCTCTCTACTCGACACAGTAGTCCACACAACTATAATATCTTCTTCGAAAACACTCAACTCAAACCTTCATCTCTCCTTAATATTGTTTTTTGAGTGATTTTTATTGCAAAGATCACATAAACTCTCTTTCTAAACAAGCTTCTAAGAGGTTAGGTGTTCTGATGCGCCTTCAGTATTTCTTCACTTCACCCCAGTTGATTGTTCTGTATAGGGGTGTCGTTCGCCCCTGTATGCAGTATGCGTCACACATCTGGGGTGGTTCCACTCATACAGCTCTCCTGGAAAGGTGGAGTCTAGGGCTCCTGCTCTCACTAATTCACTCACTCCACTCTCTTTCTGCCCGTGGAATTATTGGGTCACCCTCTCTATACTATCGCTATTACAATGGACACTGCTCTTCTGAACTCTCTTATCGCATACCTTCTCCATTAAGAAGGACTCGTGGGCTTGTTCTTCTACACAGTCTTATCCTTTCTCTATTAGACTAAATAGCTATTCTGAATTTTACATGTATTCTACTAGTAAATTCTGGAACACACTTCTATCATTTATTTTCCCAACTTCCTATGACATAAACACCTTCAAACGACGTGTATCAGGTCATTTCGGCTTTTTATTCGACCAGGTTCCCGACTTTACTCCTAACTCTGGTGGAAATTTTAGTAGGTTTCCGACCTTTACCCACCAGAGGTGAAATAATATATATATATATATATATATATATATATATATATATATATATATATATATATATATATATATATATATATATATATATATATATATATATATATATATATATATATATATATGTGTGTGTGTGTGTGTGTGTGTGTGTGTGTGTATGTGTGTGTGTGTGTGTGTGTGTGTGTGTGTGTGTGTGTGTTGTGTGTGTGCGTGTGCGTGTGAAAAATTTAGTATTTTATGATTAATACACACCACTAAAGAGTTGAAAGGTACAAATGGCTCCTTTCTCCACAGATACACGTTTCTATATCATTCATTTGAATAGAGTAAGAACAAATGTAAATTGCATATTATTATAAACAACGCATTATTGCATTAATACCTTTGTCCTTATAGTCCTGAATGGGAAACGCTCTCATATCTGATCGTCTGTCGTATTTGTAAGTAAGATCTTGAATTCTCAATCCGATGGAAGGTATCCATTCACCTACTTTATTGTCGATAATTTCAGAGCCTGGACCTACTTTCCATAATTCGGAAATCTCAAATGAAGTTCGGCTTTCAGTTTCTTCGGCAACATACAGCTTTTAATTATATATATATATATATATATATATATATATATATATATATATATATATATATATATATATATATATATATATATATATATATATATATATATATATATATATATATATATATATATATATATATATATATATATATATATATATATATATATATATATATAATATATATATATATATATATATATATATATATATATATATATATATATATATTTAAATACATTATAGAGTACTAAATACACTTTCACTCTGATCATATAGCAAACTTTATTTTAGACCACATAGATAAAACAATAAAAAGTAAAACAGTATGAAGTACTTAACATGGAACTAAAAACGTGGGAAAAAGTTACAAGGTTAAAACGTAACCGCACAATATTTCGGATCTCGGGATTGAAGCTCCCTTATCAAGTTCTATTTGAAGAAAAAGAATCTAAGAGTGAATACAATTGATGTTTGCCTATGTAAAGGAAACAGGGTCGCAACGCACAAGCTAACGAAATCTAAGAAAAGACACAGGTTGCAGGCGCGCAAAGGAGTCCAAACACACTGATATACTAACATGCGCACATACCCAAACGAGGCACACATACATCAACAAACAACTAAGGAAGCCCGCACACACTCATATGCATATGTATCTGTGGGTGTGGGGATGTGTGAGGACATCCTAAGTTGCTTGTCGATGTGTGGGCCTTGTTTGGGTGGATGCGCATGTTTATGTATCAGCGTGTTTGGATTCCCCTACGCGCATGTGCCCTGTGTCTTTTATTAGATTTTGTTAGTTTGAACGTTACTCTCCCGTTTTCTTTACATAGGTAAACATCAATTGTATTCATTATACTTCAGTTCTAACTTGATGAGGGAGCTTCAGTTCCGAGCTCCGAAATATCGTGCGTTACCTTTTTAACCTTCTTACTGTTTCCTTCTTTTTAACACCTTATTAATAACGTCTTACTCTTCTACTTTTTATTATTTTGTGTAAGTGGTTTAAAATAAATTCGTTATATATATATATATATATATATATATATATATATATATATATATATATATATATATATATATATATATATATATATATATATATATATATATATATATATATATATATATATATATATATATATATATATATATATATATATATATATATATATATATAGATAAGTTTTTAAAAATATATAAGTTAATATATCTTTTTAAAAGACTTTGTTGTAAATCTTGTTTGAAAGATAATAATTCTAATTGACGTTACAACACGGCAGTCAAGAGTTTTAAGTAAGAATGAAAATAATATGGAATTAAAAAATATATTTTTTTATCAAGAATAGTTTTTCTTCAAAATTCAAATTCAGTCCTAAGGCAGCACTTAATCAGTAAGAAAGCCACACGCGGGTTTAAGGTCGCATGATCCCCACCCCTGATAGGATTGAAACGTTGTTCTTTAATGAAATAATTTATATTATTTTAATTTTCCCTTTTAAGAGATAACTTTTATCATTAAAATACGTATTTTCATAAGAAAATACAAACTGTATTACCAGTATAATATTTCAGTATCGAAGTTATACTATACCTCAGAGTCAGTATAAAAGCGAGTGTCCTGAAGTTCAATTTTCAGATCTTTAAGAGTAGAATTAAACTTTAAAATTAACAACCAATGTTGATTATCTTCAAATCCACCAATTTCTGAAACCTGATTATTAAACGGCTAAAAATGAACTATAGTATGACTATCAATATATATATATATATATATATATATATATATATATATATATATATATATATATATATATATATATATATATATATATATATATATATATATATATATATATATATATATATATATATATATATATATATATATATATATATATATATATGTATGTGTGCGTGTGTACTTCAAATGAAATAAGTAAAAATTTGCCAAAAATTTAAAAATCAAAAAGATTGAATTATTTAAAAAATTTGAACGCAAATGGAAGCTTTCGTAAAGCGAAACTTTTTCTACTTTTAGGTTTAAAATAATACCTTTTCAAAATAAGTTCTTAAAGAAGGTTCCCAAAAACAGATGAAGTGATTTTGTGGATTTCTTTTTTCCCTTTTTTGATTCAGTAACTGAAGCGTGATGTTGATGTTTTTTTCAGTAATTCTGTTTAATAGTTCAAATCAGTATCGAAAAATATTCATCTAATTGTATTTTAAAATAAGTTTTAAAATATATTGTTTTTGCAATATATATATATATATATATATATATATATATATATATATATATATATATATATATATATATATATATATATATATATATATATATATATATATATATATATATATAATATATATATATATATATATATATATATATATATATATATATATATATATATATATATATATTTTTACAGGTAGACACCACTGACAGGCAGAGCCGTCTTCAAAGGGGGTGGGGACATAAGTATAAGAAAAAAAGAAGAAAATAAAAAATAAAAAATAAAAAGTACTGTTCATTGAAATATTCAAAAGAAAAAATATTAATTAAAGAACCAACTTAATAGGTATCGTCGTCTTGATTTCTATTGTTTGTGTTATTTAGCGTTATTGTTCAACCTTTTATTTTATTTCTATTATTTACAAAATTAAATATATGTGGTTAATAATATTAGTATTTCTTTCGTATGGTTTTTTTACATTACCAGAGAAAATCACAAAACCAATGTGCCTTATATGTAGGATTGTGTTGTCTAATCTATTTCTTTGATCTTCGTTCTCTCTAAAGTTTTCGAATCTATCCTTAATAGGAAGATTTGGAAACATCTCAATTCTTCTAATCTTATCTCTGATCGCCAGTATGGCTTTCGTAAGAAACGCTCTACATGTGATCTTCTTTCCCTTCTCTCTGACTCTTGATCCTCTGCTATTCGGCATTTCGGTGAATCTTTTGCTGTCGCGCTGGACATATCAAAAGCCTTCGATAGAGTCTGGCCCAAAGCTTTGATTTCTAAACTTCCCTCTTTCGGTATCTATCCTCCTCTCTGTGATCTTCTCGCTAATTTCCTTTCCGGTCGTTCTATAGCAGCTGTTGTAGACGGCCACCGTTCATCCTTTAAATCTATTAACAGTGGTGTTCCTCAGGGTTCTATACTATCACCAACACTTTTTCTACTTTTCATTAATGACCTTCTCTCTATCACCTCTTCTCCTATCCACTCCTATGCTGATGACTCCACCCTACATTATTCCTTCTTGAAAAACGTCCCACCCAACAGCAATATATAGACTCGAGGAGGGTAGCCTTGGAGCAACAAACCTCTGATCTTTCTCGTATTTCAAATTGGGGCAAAGAAAACATGGTTGTTTTAAATTCCTCAAAAACTCAATTCCTTCATCTCTCTACTTGACACAATTTTCCACACAACTATGATATCTTCTTCGAAAACACACAACTCAAGCCTTCATCTGTTCTTAATATTCTTGGTGTTTCTTTTCTCTTGATCTTTCTTGGAAAGATCACATTACTTCTCTTTCTAAACAGGCTTCTAAGAGGTTGGGTGTTCTGAGGCGCCTTCAGAATTACTTCACGCTACCCCAGTTGCTTGCTCTGTATAGGGGTGTTGTTCGCCCCTGTATGGAGTATGCTTCGCACATCTGGGGTAGTTCCACACATACAGCTCTCTTAGAGAAGGTGGAGTCAAGGGCATTTCGTCTCATCAACTCTCCTGCTCTTACTAACTCTCTTCAATCTCTTTCTGCCCGTCGAATTGTTGCCTCACTCTCTCTTTACTATCGCCATTACAACGGACACTGCTCTTCTGAACTCTCTCGTCGCATACCTCCTCCATTGAGAAGAGCTCGTGCGACACGCCTTTCTACACATTCTCATCCTTTCTCTGTCCAACTTTCCGACCCCAGACTTAACCGCTATGTTGTCTTACATATACTTTACTGGTAAAGTCTGGAACACACTCCCTTCATCTGTTTTCCCAACTTCCTTTGACTTGCATACTTTCAAACGCCGTGTGTCTGGACATGTCGGCCAGCCACCATCGACCATGATAATAGATCTTTCCCAACTCCGGTGGAATTTGGTAGGCCTCTGGCCTTTGCCCACCGGAGGTGACATAAAAAAAATAATATATAATATATATAATATATATATATATATATATATATATATATATATATATATATATATATATATATATATATATATATATATATATATATATATATATATATATATATATATATATATATATATATATATATATATATATATATATATATATATATATATATATATATATATATATATATATATATATATATATATATATATATATATATATATATATATATATATATATATATATATATATATATATATATATATATATATATATATATATATATAATATATATATATATATATATATATATATATATATATATATATATATATATATATATATATATATATATATATATATATATATATATATATATATATATATATATATATATATATATATATATATATATATATATATATATTAATCATTTCAGCTATTCTCACAATCGTGTGGTAGTGTCTATCGCAGGCCCCATTCAATTATCACACTCACGTTTCGCCAATATTTTTCACTAATTCCAATCCTCTGTCAGTCGCACACCCTCCTTCATGGTCATCCTTCTGTTATTTAACAACTCCTTGACACCACTCATCCAACTTCCTATCAGTCTCTTCCTATCTTTCATACCCACAATTTCTAATACAAACACCTTTTTACTATTTTCTCTTTTTTCATTTTACAAACATAACCAAACCATCTCAGCATACTCTTTCAGCCCTTCCAACCAATATCTTTCCACTATTACACATTTCCTGTATTCTAGCATTCCTAACTCCATCGCTTCGATTAATACAACAAGTGCGGCCGGGAGAAGTCCTTGGAGGCTGTTCTTGGGAAGTAATATTCATAAGCCTCCTCTTTGGATTTCTCTTTTGAACAGCCAGTAGCGTAGAGATAAAAGTCTATGCTTTTGTGCTATAGGGCCCGGGTTTGATTCCCCTATAGCAAATTTTAAACTTTGACGTTTAATGAAAAAGTTTAGTCTTGCGAGAGTGTTTAGCAGACTTTAACTAACATTTACATTATATATATATATATATATATATATATATATATATATATATATATATATATATATATATATATATATATATATATATATATATATATATATATATATATATATTATATATATATATATATATATATATATATTTATATATTTTTATTATTTTATTATATTATTTTAAATTTTATTTATATATATATAATATTATATAATATATATATATATATATATATATATATATATATATATATATATATATATATATATATATATATATATATATATATATATATATATATATATATATATATATATATATATATATATATATATATATATATATATATATATATATATATATATATATATATATATATATATATATATATATATATATATATATATATATATATATATATATATATATATATATATATATATATATATATATATATATATATATATATATATATATATATAATATATATATATATATATATATATATATATATATATATATATATATATATATATATATATATATATATATATATATATATATATATATATATATATATATATATATATATATATATATATATATATATATATATATATATATATATATATATATATATATATATATATATATATATATATATATATATATATATATATATATATATATATATATATATATATATATATATATATATATACTATAACTGTTAAATATAAGACAATTCCATTCTTATAGACAATGTAGTTAGTTTTGAGTATTAGAGCTTGCCTGTGACGTCATCAGAAATGAATGACACATCTGTCCATTTCATTTTTCTTATAAAATCCATAATAAAATCCAGGACTTGAGACGATGAAAGATTCGAGTTTGCTCCAGAAAGGAAAAGATATAAAAAATAAAGGGAAAAGCCTGCTAAAATCTTCATATTTCTCTTTCTGATTTCATTATTGCTATTAAAAAAGAATTTAAGAAATATATAGAATAATTATTAATGATTTTATATTTGTATCCATTTTTAAAAAGAAGGTAAATAATTTTGTTGTATTTTATGAAACTTTGTATGTCTCTTTCAATTGGAGAAATTACGTTAATAATAATTATTGGTTAGAATAGATCAACGACTTTAGTAATTTCATCATAACATTCGAACATTTCAAGGATTAATTCCTTTTTCAAATTAGCTAATTACAATAAAAAAAAAGCTACCAAAAATAATGAAAAAATTAAAAAAATAAAAAAAATAATTATTTTCTCCTAAAAAAAAATAATAATAAATTTGAAATATAACATATTTTGGATTAACTTATTTAAAAAATATTTAAAGTCAAAATCTTTATTCTTGCTGTACTTTTTTGTTTAATTTATGTCTTTGGTTCGTCAAAAGCTACCTGTTGGCAGGTCATAAAAGTCATGTTATATTTTTAGCAAAGAATTGAATGTTTTTTTTTTTTTTTAAATTTAGTTGTGAACATTTGCAAAAATTTGTGAATGTTGACTTAATTAACTCTGCATAATGACGTACAGTATTACATGTACACACCGAAGAATTAAAACAAGCACACATTATTATTATTTTCAAACCAAAATGTTTTACGAATGAGTGAAAAAAAAATTTAATATGGTGTTTTAATGGAACACTTTTTAGCTCATAATATGAAAAAAAATATTAATTTTATTATTTTGATAAAATAGAAATAATTATGTTTTGGATTTTTTTAAAATGTGATAAAAATCATTCCTCCAAAATAACCAAAGAATTTAAACGAACGCAGCGATTCATGACTGAAGACAATAATTTTATTATACTTTAGAATTGCTTTAATTAAATTTGATTTCTCTAATTAAAAGAAATATCCCATATTCAGAAGGAGTTTTCATGAATTTAAGCTTACGATTGGGTAGACAGGAGTAAACTATGGAAGGTTTTGAGCTAATATGGGATTGATGAGAGGGTAAGAGAATGTTTTAAATCATTGAAAAGGAATAATAGTAGAATGGAAATTAATGTTTTTTTTTTTTTAATATGTTTACAGAATAGCTGCTTCTATTACTAATTTCCTTAATAATAATAATAATAATAATAATAATAATAATAATAATAATAATTATAATAATTATAATAAAAATAAATAAATAATAATAATAAAATAAATAATAATAATAATAATAATAAATAAATAAATAATATTAATAATAATAATAATAATAATAATAATAATAATAATAATAATAATAATAATAATAATAATAATAATAATAATAATAATAATAATAATAATAATAATCATCATCATTATAATAGAAATAAATAAAAGAAATAATAATATAAATAATTCTAAAAATAATAAAAATAATAATAATATAAATAACAGTAACAATAATAACTATCGTACTTTAAATAATGATAACATTGGAAAATGGTGATATTAATAATGATTAAAAATAATAATAATAATAATCATAATAATAATAATAATAATAATAATAATAATAATAATAATAATAATAATAATAATAATAATAATAATAATAATAAAATAATAATCTTATTATAATTTCAAAACTACATTATACTAAAATTTATGAGTGAACCAAAATGAGAATGAAAAGGTAATGCGAAAAAAATCTCGCGAAGAAACCTTATAAATTAAAATGTCACCAATATATTATATTAAATATTTATTTCAAAACTGGAAACGATTCTCAATAGGGATAATCAATCACAACTTTCATGTTAAAATATATATATATATATATATATATATATATATATATATATATATATATATATTATATATATATATATATATATATATATATATATATATATATATATATATATATATATATATATATATATATATATATATATATATATATATATATATATATATATATATATATATATATATATATATATATATATATATATATATATATATATATATATATATATATATATATATATATATATATATATATATATATATATATATATATATATATATATATATATATATATATATATATATATATATATATATATATATATATATATATATATATATATATATATATATATATATTAGGGTGTCCCAGCTGCCCCCAAAAAATCAAAATTTGGTCGTGGACAGCTGTTCAAGTTTTTGGTACCGGGTTTTGGCCTAAAAACAATCGCTGTGAATTTATTCTCCAATCCGATTATAAATGAGTTAGCACAAGCGACTTGAAATTTTAATACTGTGAAAAATAGACATTTTTCGTGATAAAATCTTGCGAATGTTTATTTTATTTTTTTCAGATTACTATTGATAAATATGTAATGTAAATGTACCATAATGGAAACTAGACATAATGATCGATATATACAAATGATATTAGGGACCACTCCTGGTATCGATGACAAGGAAATCAAGGGACGCAAACTGCCAACAAAGAGGCAAGTAATTCTTTGCCTGCTTGCAAACCTTAAGGATTTAACCTTTAATGATGCATTATCTCTTACAATTGATAATGTTCTGAAGCATTATTCGAAAGGCAAATATCCCTACAATAAGTGGAAGAAACAACATTGGCAAAATAATGAATATATGATGTTAATGATGAATATATGATGAATATATGATGTTAATGAAATACAACGAGAATCGAAGACATTTGGATAACCCAGGAATCCAGAAATTTATGTCAACATTAGATGCTGCCATGAAATTTTATAAGAAATCTGTTCTCCAAGATATGGAAGCTCAGAAACGACATAAAACAACAAAGTAAAAAGAATCCATCGATGCAGACATTGCTTTCATGCAAAGCAAGATAACTGACAGGAAAGCATCTTATTCAGGAATTGACAATATATATATATATATATATATATATATATATATATATATATATATATATATATATATATATATATATATATATATATATATATATATATATATATATATTCAATGAATAATCTATTTCCAAAGGGTGGTAAACATATGATTTTATTCTGAGAAATTAAACTAAATGATATTTACTTAATCAAGGTTATGTGTTCAAGGTAACATTTGTAGAGTAATTTTTAAAAAGATAAACCCATTATAATAAAATGGGCAATAGGTATCAGAACAAATTGAAATTAATTTTAACAGATAATTCTTTTTTAAGGAAAAAAAAAATAGTTTTTAAAAAAAAAAAAAAAAAAAAAAAAAAAAAAAAAAAAAAAAAAAAAAAAAAAAAGTCTTAAAAAAAAAAAAAAAAAAAGGAAAAAAAGAAAAGTATAACAATAACAATTTTTCTCAGATATATATATATATATATATATATATATATATATATATATATATATATATATATATATATATATATATATATATATATATATTAGAGGTGGACCGGATATCCGCATCCGCATCCGCAACTGCGGATATCCGCATCATTTTTCCAATATCCGCATCCGCGGATATCCGCAATTGGATATCCGCAACCGCATCTGCGAATAGTAAAAAATTACTATCCGGTCCACCTCTAATATATATATATATATATATATATATATATATATATATATATATATATATATATATATATATATATATATATATATATATATATATATATATATATATATATATATATATATATATATATACTATTATAGTTTTCTCCCAATATGAAAAAATGGGATAAAAATGATAGCAAATCAAAATCAATGGATAATAAAATTGCTGAAATGATAGTTTTAGATGATTTGCCATTCACTCATGTAGAAGATTTAGGCTTTCAAAGATTGATGGAAGAAGCTTCAAAACAGTATGTGCTAAAGCAAAGAAAGTTTTACAGAGACTTGATATGTGAGGAAATGTATTCGTCGGTAGCAAGTAAAATAGAATCAACTGTATCATCCCTAATTAATACATGCAATGGATCATTTACAATTGATGAATGGTCTGACAGCACATCTGGAGTTTCTCTTTTATCCCTCACGTATCATGCAATCGATAAAAACTTTCAAAGGCAAAACTTTGTATTGAATGCAGAACCTCTTTCTGAGCGCCATACAGGCGACTATCTTGAAACTGTATTTGAAAAGATGCTGACAAAATGGAAGATTTCATTAAATGAAGTGCACTGCGTATTCAGGGATTCGGGCACAAATATAAAAAAAAGCACTTTCTCTGGCAAGAGTGAAAAATGTAGATTGCTTTGCACACCAAACTCAGATAGTAGTTAAAAATTCCATTATGAGTCAAAAATGTGTATCCGATTTAATAACCAAATGTAGGTTAATTGCTACGCATTTCAATCACTCCGTTGTAGCCCAAAATGAGCTGAAGAAAATACAAACAAGATTAAATGTTCGTCCACTTTCTGTCATGCAAGATATTCAAACACGCTGGAATAGTAGTTTGCATATGCTTGAGAGGATGAGCGAAATTAATGAGGCCATTTGCATTTATGCTTCAAGCAGCACAAAAATAAAGCCTCTAACAGGTGACAAAAATGACATTTTAAATAATTGTATTAATTTCCTTAAGACTTTTGAAGAATTAACAAAGACTATAAGTTCCGCTGAATCATGTTTGTCAGATGTGATACCACTTGTTTCAACATTGAAAGTTGTGTTAACAAATGTTATTAAGTCTAAGGGAGTTTCAAGGATGACTGAAACATTAATGAAGGAGATGAACGACAGATTTGAAAACCTGGAAAATGATGATGCTTATACAATTGCAACCTTTTTAGATCCTAGGTACAAAACAAAATTTTTTAAACCACTTGTTTCTCAGAATGTTAAAATCAAATTAGGATGCTTATGCGATGAGATGATAGAAACAGCTAAAATAACGCCTTTCAAGAAAAAGCAAAATCTCTCAGATACAAAAGAAACAAAATCTGTTAGCTTAAGCATTGCTAAATCAATGAAAGATCTTCTAGCTTCCAGCAGCGATGAAGAATTACAGTCAGAAGTGTCAAAGGATACAATATCGATTATTGAAAATTATCTGAAACTCCCACGTTTGGAGGCAGATAAAGACCAACTGGTTTGGTGGAGAGATAATTGCAAAAGTTTCCCTTTTCTTGCTGAGCTGGCAAGGACTTATTTAGCATGTCCTTCAACTAGTGTTGCTAGTGAGCATCTTTTCAGTGGAGCAGGCCTCATTTACGACGAAAAGCGAACCAAACTTTCACCTGAAAGAGCCCAAAAGCTTTTATTTCTAAAAAATAACTTACCAATTATTAACTTCAAATGGAATATGTGAAACTGTGAAGTGTGAAGGTATTACTGAATTACTGGCTATATATATATATATATATATATATATATATATATATATATATATATATATATATATATTATATATATATATATATATATATATATATATAACCTTTTTCCAAATGGGTGGAGGTTGGAGAAAGAGGTTGGTGGGGTGTTCAAGAGTTGGGTCCCCGTCCCACACCCTGGTAACATAGATTCTGGATATTATATTTAAAATTCCAAGAATCTATGGCAAAAACTCTTAAAAAATTAAACTATCCGCATCCGCATCCGCATCTGCGGATATCCGCAATTGAATATCCGCAACCGCATCCGCATCCGCGGATAGTAAAAAATTACTATCCGGTCCACCTCTAATATATATATATATATATATATATATATATATATATATATATATATATATATATATATATATATATATATATATATATATATAACAATTTTAGAATTGGCATGTTAGTTAGGTTCTTAAGGAATAAATTATTTCCAACGAATTTGACAATATATAAATATGGATTTTAGACAATATATAAATATGGATTTTATTTAAGCAATCTGCGACTGCAAATTTCTCACTGAGTTCCTAAGTAACTCTTTGATTAGAATACGTAAACTACGTATTCTATTGAAAATATAAGCAATCTGCAAACTGCAGATAGTGCACATACTGTGCACTATTTTTCATTTAAAGCTATCTGCAAACTGTAGGTCTCTTTCTAGAACACACTAACTGGGGGCTCTCTTAAGCTATCTGCAACGGCAAATTTCTTATTGAGTTCCTAAGTAACTCTTTGATTAGAATACGTAAACTGCGAATTCTGTTGAAAATATAAGCCGTCTGTATATCCGCAGACTTCTTATGAACTGCTCATACTGTGCACTCTCTTTCAATTAAAGATACCTTCAAACTGTACGCTTCTTTTAGTGGAATTATCTATTGATAAATCATAACGACCAATGAAAGCCACCAAGGCTTGATTTCCCTTCTGAGAAATCGTTAGTCTAAGATAGACAGCTTTAGTATGAAGAAGGGTTAATAGAACACTCTTCAGGAGGAAGTTTTTAATTGATCTAAAGCAGTTCGAAAATTATTGAGAAACTAAATGCTTTCAGTCTCTCTAAATTTCATATAATTTACTTAAAAAACGACCTATTTATATTTACAATTCAGCTGAATTAGGGATGATCTTTATATAGCATATTATAAGAATAGGAATTATAATAGTTCTCGATTAATATTTCAATTGACAAAACATAAAGAATTAGGTACCTTTTATAAAATATAAAGTAACTAATATTTTTTTAATGTAAAAACTACTCGTACAATTTGATATATTTAAAGACGTGATAGTAATATATTATATATAATAAATAAATAAATATTTAAATAAAGTAAGTTATAAAATAAATAAATAGTTTATAAGATTTAAATAAAAGAGAATTTTAATGATTAATAATCAATTTGATAACAAAAATATGCGAGCCACATTATATTGCAGATGATTTTCAAGCTATAACAATGACAAATATAAATTCTAATTAACCTTAATATTAAAAGTAACAACTAAAAATAAAATATGTTATTCACTTTAAATATCAGTTAATATTAACATTATACAAAGTTTGATATACATTAATTATGCTTCATTTGTAACTTTAGAATCACTAAATAAATATGTGGTCAATACTCAATAAGCTTTTCCTAAATTCTTATTATTCAGAA